>JABCMI010000046.1:0-225000 GCA_026261945.1 Hirschfeldia incana
GTCTCTCTCTCTCTCTCTCTCTCTCTCTCCTCTCTCTCTCTCTCTCTCTCTCTCTCTCTCTCTCTCTCTCTCTCTCTCTCTCTCTCTCTCTCTCTCTCTCTCTCTCTCTCTCTCTCTCTCTCTCTCTCTCTCTGTATATAAATTGTCCCGGAATAGGTTCTACCTACCACTTTCATGTAGACTCTTGTGTCTGAAAGTTGTTTTTTCTTCTGTTATTATGTATCAAATCGTATATATTTAAAATATATTTTTCCTGTGAAAGAAAAAAACGTATAAATTAAAAACTCAAAAAAAATGATTAGGGTTTTGGGAGACGCGAGAGGCGATTTCAGATCCAAAATATTTTGACGTCGCTTGACGACAAAAGACCTCCGCTTTACCACCTACGCAAGGAAGACTACCCTACACTTCTTGCTTAGGTTCTCGTAAGGCTGTAGAAACTCAATACTTTTGGCTCTTTCTAGTTTTTGCTAAGTTTTCGTCGCACAACCACCAAACCATCCCATAAAACACTCCATTGATAAATCTAGCTTTGTGCTAAGAGTTTCTGCACTACTGTCCATCTGGTACGATGAGTTCTCAATCAAATCTAATCCGTAAGGGAGACAACCCCTCCTCGGCGAGACAAAACATGGATGGGGCAGCGGAAGATGAAATCATCCGGATCCCAGCGTGTGATCTTACTGAAGCGTCGGAACGTTTCAAAAAGACTCTTATAGGAAGAGTTCTCCACAATGGAGGAAGAAGTGTTGAAGCCATGATATCCTTGCTCCCGAGAGCAAGGATCTGGAATGTGGCGGGGAGAGCTCGAGGAACAAACCTGGGGGACGGTCGCTTCCGATTTGATTTCGACAAGGAAGAAGATCTGGTGATGGTGTTGAACAAGAGACCATGCCACTTCAATAATTGGATTTTTGCTCTAGAACGTTGGGAACCATCAACAAGTGAGAATTTCCCAAACACAGTCCCCTTTTGGATCAAGATCACTGGAGTTCCAGTGCACCTTTGGAATGATGAAACTTTCAATGCAATCGCAAAAGATATAGGGCACAAGGTGGACAACGACTCAAAGAATGCACGCATCCAAGTCTCCATCGATGCTGATCGTCCTTTACGAATGGAGGCTAGAGTGGAATTCCCTAATGGAGATTTCGGCAAAGTTAAAATGTCTTATGAAGATCTCAACCGATTCTGCTTTGGATGTAACCGAATTTCACATGATATTTATTCCTGTGTGGACCTATCCCCGGAGGAGCGGGAGAAAAGATAAAAGAACTTCGGGAGCAAAATATCCTGGGACCACAAGCGCCTACTCATCTCTCTCTTCTTGGTCCTGAAGATAACTACAGAAGGAGCTACGCAAACAATAAAAGAGCAAGGTCTCCTACTGGTGAGGAGTTGCAGAGATCCCCGAAACGGGCGGAAGCTCCTGGTTCCTCCAGAGATTTCAAGCGACAAAAGGAGACAAATGGATACTGGAACACAAAAGTTGTTTCGAGCTATAATGCTCCATCAAGGACAAGGGAGAGAAGAAGGGAAGATGTTATCGAGAGATACCCGCGTCAACAAAATACAACGGTTTGGAGTCGTCTAAGCAATCGTCAGGAGGACTTTGCAGGGAGAAAGGACATGGTAGCTCGAAACAGAGAGAGATACAGCTACAACGATAAATCAAGAAGACGTGAACCATACAACTCGAAAGACCGCCATGTGTCCTATCACTCTGCCGCATCCCAACAAGTTTGGAGACCTCGATTCGGTACAAATGAAGGAAAAAGCTGCAGTCCGTCTAGAACAGTTACTAACCCAAAAACTGTAGACAGTCCGTCTCCTGAGAAAGCTGATTCGCAACAAACCATCTCAGGAGGGGCTCGTGAAAGGAGCAATATAAGTGGACAAGGGAATGGTGTACTGGTAGTTCATAGGAATGAAACACCTGAAGAAAGAATGAAACGCTTGAAAGGAAAAGCAGTGATGCAGGAGGATCCACCATCCCACTCGCCGCGAGCTCTGCTCACGAGGGACAGAGGTACGGTGGTAATAAAGGAAGGCGGGTTTCGCTCACCCCCTCCAACCACTAGGTCTGTACTACCCACACTCTTACTTAGGGATGAACCGGACGAACCTAGCCTAGAGCTGGAAAATCTAATGAGATCGAACCAGATAGATAAGATGGTTCTGACTAGAGAGGATGAAGCTGAAGTGGATAAACTGGTGGATGAATTCAGTGACGTCGCTATGACGGAGGATATGATACAAAATGATGATCTCCTAGGTGATGAACCTGGAGATGATGCAGAGATTATAGATGCTATATCACAACTCTCTCCAGCAGCTGCTGTGACAAAGAAACAAAATGCTAGAGATACTGCAAAGACATCGTTAATTATTAGTGTGCTGGCAGTTCTGGATTGGCCTCTCTCTCTCTCTCTCCTCTCTCTCTCTCTCTCTCTCTCTCTCTCTCTCTCTCTCTCTCTCTCTCTCTCTCTCTCTCTCTCTCTCTCTCTCTCTCTCTCTCTCTCTCTCCTCTCTCTCTCTCCTCCCTCTCTCTCTCTCTCTCTGGCTATTGTTTCTAGAGATATCAATATTTTCTGCCGGCTTTTGTAATCCATGATGTTCTCGTTATTAAAGATTTAATAAAATTTCGAGTTAAAAAAAGGAAGTCAATAAACATATATAGTCTCTCATTATTATGAGTCAATATTCATTCATATCACTTGAAGTATAGCTTGGTAAGAAAAAGAAAACAACAACCAAACAAAAACAAAACAAAATTGTTGCTTGGAATATTAAAAGCATGGCCCAGTCGATTAAACCCGAGCCCAATAAACAAAATAGTATAAAGCAACAGTTATAAAAAGGAATTAATTATTGCTTCATTCTTTTTTTCCGCTAATTATTTTATCTACTTTATTAAAATAGAGACACTTTTTTATCTACTTAAAAAGTTTTCATTTAAATTTTGGACCTATTTCCTCTTACGAAAACTATTAGCCATTTCAAATTGTGTTATACTAAAGGTAAGTATATCTAATAATTATTTTTAAATTATATTAAGGTAATGGTTTAAACAACTAATCAAACTGATTTCCACTATTCACGTGCAATACTAGATGTCATCTCAACATCTACTTTTTATTTTTACCATATTTCTAATCGATTTCATATTTTTGTTTGTGTGTATTTAATATAAACCTTATTTTAGTTGCTGTACAAAAATTTCTATCTTATTAGATAGGTTCTACACATATATTTGTATCGGTCGTCGTAGTTCTTTTTTTTTGGTAAAAATGTAAAGAGGTCGTTGTAGTTCTTTTCAATTCTCAAGTTTTACCGAATGTCTTTATCATTTGAATACCATAATATAATAAGATGTAATATATTGAACCACATATAATGTTTCATATTTTTTATAACGCATATCTAATCTATTAATTTAGGATCTTATTTTGTCTACCATTAACAAGTCATACTAATATGACCACTTAAAGAATTAGTAATATGATATATTTAATTATTTAAATTAATAATAAACAAACTACAAATTTGAATTTTTATTTAATTATAAAAAATCTTTTGAAAAAGAATCTTACTTAAGTTTTTAAATATTTTATAAAATAACATATTAATTAATGGGTTAATTTCTTTATTAGTAATAAAATTTGTTATAAATCAATATTAACTAAATTTTTATCGTAAAACGATAAAATAAAATTTATACTATTTTTTATAAATTTTATATTTATATTCTGTATTATATAAAATTATAATTGATATATGAATTAAATATGAAAAAATATATTAAATAATTAAATTAACAAAATTTATTTTTAATCTTTTTCATTTAAATAAATTATCTCTCATCATTAAAATGGGTTAAATTCATAGACTATATCATATTCTTATACATTAATAAATTAACATAGGAAAATAGGTTGAACTTTTATACCTACAACCATATATTATATTTTTATTTATTTTCAAACTCTTAAAAATATATTTTTTAATAAAAAATATTTATATACCTTAATAGTATCTCATATCCTTTAGTTCATATACTATTTAAAAGTTATGTTACTAAAAACAATGAAGTTTTAGTAATTCATTTAAAATATTAATGATAATCAAATTTTAGTTATAAACAAATTCACAAAATATTACCAAAAGTTCAAATATTTTTTTCTGTAAATAATGTATTAATGTAGTAACAAAAAAAATCAAAATTCATGTAATCTTCAAAACTCAAAAATAGAAGTGTAATTTTCAAAGTTTTCATGACAAAATTTAAAATTTTGAAAATAAATATTAAAACTCAAAAATAGATAATATTTCAAATTTTACTAATGATAAAATCAGATATAATAAAGAACAAATTTTTGAAATGACTACAAATTTTAGAAATGATAAAATCAGATATAATAAAGAACAACTTTTTGAAATTACCAAAAAAAAACATACTATATATCTTGTAAAAATTAAAACAATCTAATATTTTGAATTCTTAATTAAAATAAATGAAAATTTAATATCATAACATCCAATAAATATAATATATCAATAAAATTTAGTAAAAGAATATGATAGATGCTACTATGTAAAATATAGGGCATATTATTTAAATAAAACAATACTTATAAATATCGTAAAATACTAAAATACTATATGTTAAAGTATATTTTTTAACCCACAACATGTAAATATAAATGATCTTAAACACATTAATTTTCTATAATATAAATAAAAAAATAAAATATATTGTAGTAAAACGTATAAATTAAATAAAAACATATTTTGAATAAGGTTATCTATTTGATTATTTCATATTGTTATTTTATTATACCTAACTAGAAAATGAATTAGTAACTAATGAAAATTAAAAACAAAGTAAAATGTATTAACCAAATCATTATATATTAATAATACCGAATAAGAAATATAAACAATAATATTATAGAGTTACACAATATATAATATTAAAATATAAATTATTTATTCAAAACTTTTGTAATAATATCAAATACTATTATAAAATGAAAAAATATCCGCACGGACGTGGGGTTAAAATCTAGTTGAAATTAAATTGGATTCATATCTTTACATGAAACATAAGAGATAAACATATTTTTAAGAAGAATTTGAAATTGAAAAAGTAATAACAAGTTGCTATCTAGTTCAACCGTATAATAAGCTGATAAATAATTTGGTTCATATTTATTTATAAAAAATATTTAACGGCAATCACAAATTTTGAGATTCATAATTAACTATATCATCGTGAAGTGAACTATGAGATCTATGTTTGATCATATTCTTTTACTACACTACGTATTAGGCATGAACGTTTTATTCAGACTCAAAAATCCAAACTGGAACTCCCTAGAAAGTACATGATCTGAAATTTATTTTTTTTAACAAGCACCTAAATAGACCAAAATTGCTTCCTGAAAAAATCAGAACCAAAATAACTGATCCGAATATCTTTGGATCCAAAAGAACCAAATCGAATAGGTCCAACCCGATAACAACTGATTTATACCAACCTAAAAACATTAAAATCAAAAACTATGACTCCATATGTCCCATTTTCTATATTTAATTGATGATTGAGTTGTGATTTTTTTTTTTTTGCAATCTTCAGTATTATTTTTACAATATTTTAAGTAATATGAAATTTTAGATTTCATATAAGAGTTTAAAAAGGTTTAATTTCAATTTAAAATAATCTATATTTGTTATTTTGTAAAATTTTAGATAAATATGATATTTTTTTGTTAAATTTGATGAAATTTGGATTTTCCAGATTTTTTTATTTATTTTAAATATCTGAACTATTTCGCATCCGCTATATTGCTAAGAGTTACAAATATTGCATATCTGTTTTAAAGTATGCAGACCACCATAAAATCGATCTGAATCTGACCCAATAACCTAAATGCCTTCACGACTAAAAACATCATGTAATTTTTTCTCTATTTAAACTGCATAATTCACATTTCCTTAAGAGTCAACTAGCTAAATATACCTAATATGAGCCAAAATTAAAAAACTACCCTAACTCATATAAACTAACATTTTCTGTAGGAAAATTGACACAACTTGACCAATTTAGCCTTTGATTAACCACGTGAGAGTAAGAAAGAGAAAGCATTCATCACCATCTGCATTATATATTTTCTTCTTCACCTCCAACAATATCAATCTCCTCTTTCATTATTCATCAACGGTGATAGTGACAGCTTCTCTTCAAATCCATATCTCCCAATTTCTTTTCTGAATCTTCTAAGCATAGTCGATTTTGTTACAGTCATACTCACCTCCTTCTTATCGTTTCTTTCTGGCCATTGTTACAATTATTCAATCAACACTAGATGTGCCGAATTCCAGTGAATAGTTAACTCAAAAAACGTGCCCAGTGCCTCCCACAATCTCTCTAAGTTATGGAACAACGATCCAAGATGGCATAAAATATTTTTTTCCAGTTTATGAACTTGTCCAGTAGGTATCAATGTATATTAACATACTACATGTTTTGAAGTGCCCAGTGCCTCCCACAATCTCTCTAAATTATAGAACAACGATCCAAGATGGCATAAAATATTTTTTTCCAGTTTATGAACTTGTCCAGTAGGTATCAATGTATATTAACATACTACATCTTTTGAAGTGAGTTATCTTTACATAGTAACCGTTAACATATTTTGTAGTACCTAACAAAACATGTTTCAGTTAATAAAAGCTATTTTTTACATCCTACCGACCATTTCTTAAAGGGGTAACATATTTATTAACATCTAATCTAACATGTATCAGCTAATGGTTTGTAACATCCTATCAATTATTTACTAGTTAGCGACACATACGGTTTGGTAACATATAACCAAAATTATATCAGCTCACAATACCTAGTTTGTATCAACTTAAAGGGTTAACACCATTTTACTTTGTTACATAGTGGTTACAATTACTCGTAACTAAAAAAGAATATGTGTGATTCAAGGTGTCATCATCCAAAAGACCCACTCTTTCTTCAAATATAATAGTGATCCATAAGTCCACACGCTTTGACGGACTCATGAGTCCAATATATCTCTCTAGTACACCCCATGAAATCACTTTAAATCTTTCATCTGTCGAAGCAGTTACGGTATACAACTTTTTCGAGAGAGAAACATTAATTGCCTATTGGAGCCGTGCTCTGTTAAATGAACATATCTAATTCACGGCGGTGGAACGTTGACGACAAGCTTCATGACAAAAAATATCCTCGATGCAAGGAGGCTTGATGACTGTCTCAATCCAGAAAATGTTGTTTCCATTTTTGATTTCACGGAGAAGGTATGGGAGAAGAAGATGTCAATAGCGGAGAGGAGGGGTGAGAAAGGAAGGCAATTGAAATTATATTTACAGACAGAGACAGAGATGAAAAAGAGATACTAGGTGTGGTTGAGAATTACAAAGGATTGGAACACGTGAGAGAGAGAATGGAGAATTTGGATGAGGACAAAATCGGATTATCAAATTGTGAACAGTGTACAAAATAATGAAGTGGTAGATAGCTAGTTATGGATTTTTGTAGGTATAGAGAACCTAAATACTCTTTCCTTAAACCCGAATCTACATTTCCTCATATAAAACATTAATGAATCATTAAATAAGAAGAAATTGTTAAACTATCACAGTCCTAATATTACTTATCATGTTTACTTTATTCATTCTTATCCTTAGTCTTAAAGATGTAAATAAATACTTATAGTCCTGTGATTAACAAATCTAGATTTAGAGTTTAGATTAAACAGTGGTTAACTAATGTAGAGTTAGATTTTTAGACTAAAGAGATGGGGTTTTAGAAGATGACTTTAGAATAATAAATATTTAAATTAATACTTAAATTTTAATTTAAAATTTTAATAAAAATAATTTAAAAATTAAATTTCGAATGATTTTTAAGTTATAATCTGAAAAACTATAATTAGAAAACTATTACTTTTAATATTATTTATTTAAATAATTATTTATATTTATATCTCTATAAAAAATGGTGTTTTTCCTCTTTAATCTATTTGTGAAAATGTCTCTTTAACGAAGACAAACATTAATATTGGTACAATATATGCGGTAAACTTTCAATCTATACTATTAATTGAAATGTAATTTTTTACCTCAAATTTATCATGTTAAAATTTCTGGCGGTTAAGTCAATGATAGTCTTACTGAAGTTTTATATATAATATATTATATAATTAAAAAACATATTTTTACAGTAATAATAGTAGATTTATATGTTATATTAGATATATGATTATAAATTAATTTAATAATTTTTCAAAAATAAAAATTTACTTAAAAAAATATGATTCTTGTATATACTGAGTTGTTATCTAGTAATGATACTTTATTATAAAATTTAAAATTTAAATATAGAATAATTTATAACTAAATATTAATTAAGTAACAACATTTGTATAAAGATATTTTAAACTGTTTTAATATGTAAGTGATCTAAAAATTTCAACCCAATAATAAACACATATATTTTTATGAAAAAAATTTGTCATATATAAATTTTTGATGTTTGATTTAAATCTATTGAGAACAGAATTGATAATTTATCATGATAGTTTTTGAATTAGTAAAACATAATGTAGTAAATATTTATCATGATTTTTCACCTCTAAACTCTCACATTAAAAGTTATAGCAGTTAAAGATAAAGATAGCCTCAATGAACATTTATATATAATATATTATATAATGAAAATCGATATCACATTAAAAGTAGTAGTTTTATATGTTATATTACACATTTCATTATACATTAATATAGTATCTTTTTAAAAAGACATTTTGCTTAAAAATAAAATAAATCTCGTATATATTGTGTTGTTATAATGAATCTATTATAAGAATTACAAAATCAGATAATAATTTATAATAGAATATTAATCAAGTAAGCATGTGTATAAAGATATTTTGAAACTATTTTTAATATGTGAGTGTTGTAAAAACTTCAACACA
Source organism: Hirschfeldia incana (assembly GCA_026261945.1). NCBI lineage: Eukaryota > Viridiplantae > Streptophyta > Magnoliopsida > Brassicales > Brassicaceae > Hirschfeldia > Hirschfeldia incana. The sequence continues at coordinate 9,015 of JABCMI010000046.1, forward strand.
ATAATAAACACATATATTAGTGACACACTAGCAAAACATAAACTAATAAGTATTTTTTTTTAAAAAAATACTAAGAAATATTTATATATAGATTACTCAAATGTGTGGACAAACACTTAAGTTTTCCTTAAATAAGGGTTATTCGCTGTGTATATTTTTTCCAATTTTTGTAGTAGTGCGTATTTTAAACCGAACTACATAAATAATAAAAATACTACATCAATTTAAGTGTTGTGCTTTTTCTTCCTGAACTTTATAGTAGTGCATATTTCTTACTAAACTAAACAAAAATTCAAAAATACTACATGAAATCTCAAAATCATGATTATATATACATTGACTATTAAAGGTGTTATTCAACATTGATTATCAAATGACATTGTTTTTTGATAAATTCTGTAAAATTCAATATTAAAAATACTACTTAAAATGTCAAAATCGTGTCTATATTTTAATTTCAGATTTTAGAATTTATTCAAAATGATGTTATTATCCAAAATAATATCTTCGACAATCAATATATATGCAAATATATATATATATATATATATATATATATATAAACACGATTTTGAAAGTTTATGTAGTATTTTTATAGTTTAAACTTATATTTTAAGGTTCTAAAAATCGTTATAGGCGGCACGTAGACATCCCCTTAGGCCCGACCTGGTCATATCCAAAATAAATTTCTTTAAATCCGATTTATACAATTCAAATTGGTTTAAGATGTAATAAACCGGTTAAATCCGGTTTAAATCTATCTAAATAGTCGAAATACATTAAATTAAGAAATAATGGTGTTAAAATCTACATATTTTTCTAATTTCTTTTGTTTTATATATCTTATTTTTATAATTCATCACAATAATTTTTAATTAAATTTAAAAATGTAAAATATATCATATAAATGTATAATATATATATAATAAATCAATAATTTCCTAAAGCCTAGGCCTCACCTTGAACTCAAATAATCCGTCTTCTCGGTAGTCTTCTACAAAGCACTTAGTTACCGTCTAATGATTATCAGATCATTGATAAATTTCAAATTTTAGTAATGCGTAAAGTAAATATTTAAATTAATACCAATTAGTTTAAATTTATAAAGTAATGATTTTAAAGTTAAATTCAAAAAATAATAATCATATATTTTTTTGATAAAACTGAAATAGTAAAAATTTGATAGCATTTATTTGATTAAACTAAAACTTAAATATCAGTTAATGTTTACAAATTTATACAAGAAAATTACTTTAGTCTAGTAGTTAATATGCTTTTACCTGTCTAATATGAGAGTTCGAGCTTTCCACATTTAAAAAAAATTACAGATTTATCCAAAATGAATTCATTTTGATAAATTAGCGGATAATTAATATTTTGATGGTTATAAACACTATTTTGAGAGTTTATTTAGTATTATTAAATTTTAAATTTTATAGAATTCATCAGAAACAACGTTGTTTGATAAATTAATGATTAAATAACACCTTTTACAATCAACATATATAAGTACAATTTTGAGAGTTATGTAGTATTTTTGTTTTGTTCAATATGAAATATGTACTATTATAAAGTTTTGGAGAGAAAAGACATTTTAATATTTTTTAGTTTTATCTTTTATGTAGTACTACTACAAAGTTCAGAAAAAGATGAGAACAAACGGTAATGTTTAGGTTGAAATATGCATTTTCCTGTTCCTTTCTTACAAATCTGTTTAACAGTAAAAAAAATTATTGCTTCAGTGTACACATAACAGAAAAACTAAAATGTAGCAACACCCTATTCGACCTACTTAACTACTTCGTGTCTGATCTCGAGATTCAGCACAGCGTTTCGATTCGTCAAACTTATATTTTCTCCCGCCATTAACCACCCCTCTGATTCTCTTACTCTCTCTCCCTCTAGATCCCCGGTGAGTAAACATGGGGACGGAGATCCCTAGATTGGAGGAAAATAAGGGACCAATTGTTTGCCGTATCAGAGAAGACCACGACGTATTAGATCACAATGAGCATGTACAGCAGGGGGGGGGGGGCGCAGAAAGTTATATTGTATGGGGCACGTAATGTAATAGACATATAGATTGGGGAAATATAAGAGATTAAACACTAAATACTTAAGCAAAACTAAAAATGAGAGTGGGGCACATGCACCTGAGTGGGAGGAGCAGATAGCTATATGAGGACTGGCCATGAGCGCCTTGCTGGGAACTTTGTTCTGCATTATTACTCACATACTCAACATGAATTGGGATCATACCTTCTCTGAACGTGACCGCTGGTTTGCTCGGTTTCTTCTTGGTCAAGTCGTGGACCGGTTTCTTGTCGAAGCTAGGGACCCTAGGCCCTAGGGTTCACCGTCAAACCGTTTACCAAGCAAGAAAACCTCGTTATCCAGACTTGCGTTGTTGCCTGCTATGGCCTAGCCTTTAGCGGTAAAGTCTTGATGGATCGGTCTTTGCTTATTCTTGTGTGCACCAACCAGATTTTAGGACCCATCAACTAGAACTTTCATAAATTGGTTTTTAAAAATAATAATTTGGAGGCTGTCTATATATAATCTGCAAAAAATTTGGAAGCCACAACTAATTTTTCACTTGGCTGTGCCCAGATCAAGCTCTGATCTTATCTAATATATTTTTATTTTTTTATTTAAGGAGGATTTGGATCATATTTGATTGCTATGGATGATAAGACATACAAGCTCATTGGTCCCGACTATCCTGGCAATCACGCAGAGGATGTTATCAATCAAGGGTTGTGGTGGATGATTGGTTTTTTATTTGTAGTCGGCTTCTTAGGGCACTTTAGTCTCGTTCCACTACGCAAGGTAGCATCTCTCAGTTACATTGGATAACATATCTGCTATGATCTTATACAGAAGAATTGTTTATCTTTATGGTAATGGTTTTGGACTACAAACTTACATATCCCAGTGGGACCGCAACAGCAATGCTGGTTAACAGCTTCCACACCAACACTGGAGCTGAGCTTGCAGGGTAAATGTTTTCCCTAGTCACTAAATCTCGTGATCTGCAAGCTATGTATTGAACTTGTACTTATAATATTGCTCACTACAGGAACCAGTCAAGTGTCTGGGAAAATATCTGAGCCTTAGCTTGATTTGGAGTTGTTTCAAGTGGTTCTTCAGTGGTGTTGGGGATGCATGCGGATTTGGTAACTCCCCCACCCTTGGTTTGACGCTATTCAAGAACACGTAAGTTCATTCTAACCTGATTCATACAGCTATATGTCCAAGGTTAATATATAATTAATGTCTGAGAAGTGAAAAGGGGTTAAATGGAATGTATCTGTCCCAATTATCTGCCCCCCAGGTTTTACTTCGACTTCAGTCCCATATGCTGGATGCGGTCTTACATGCCCCCATATAGTGAAATGCTCTCTTCTTCTCGGTGTGATCATCTCTTAGGGGTTTCTGTGGCCATTTGTATCACAACATGCCGGTGATTGGTCCGCTCATTGGTATCACACTATGAGCGGCTAGTTGAAACCTTTTCATGAAAGCACATTTCCATCTGAAAAGCTAGATATATTATTACTGGATAAATGAAGTCTCACGTCAGTAGTTAAAGAGTTAATGACCTAATACAGACTTGATTAGAGTCAATATCTATGGCAGTTGATTTTAAGTTGGAATCTAGTGATATATCTGAATTTAACATATATAGATAAGTTTCAAGTACCGATGCTTTTCTGTCCATCCTAACTTTATAAGGCCTTTATTTCCATTGCCATTATCCTTGGGGATGGTCTCTACAATCTTGTCAAGATCATCACTGTCACTGTGAAGGAATTATGCAGCAATAGCTCTAAACACATCAATCTACTCATTATTACCAACGTTGTAGGTAACAACTTACCCTTAGGGACCAACACCCATTATGACCAGATAACAGCTTGAGATAGGGCTGGAAAAGAAACCGAACCGAACCCGATCTAGTAAAAGTAGTACCAAACCCGAACCAAAACTGAATAAAAATTCGAACGGGTTCAAATTTTTGGTATTTCAAAAACGGAAATTCGAACCGAAATATTTCGGGTAACCGGATATATCCGATATAGATTAATATACTTATATATATATATTAATTATTTTAGATTTAATGTATAATTAGAACATCTATATATATGTCACTTTTAAATTGTTCAAAATACTTGAAGATATATGTAATAGTCAAAAGTAAATGTTTAAATTTGAACTATACTCACAACACCAAAATACTTAAATTATTTATTGATTTTCTATCCAAATATTTAAATCAAACCAATTTATATGTTAAGTTTAGATATTTTGACATGTGTTATTCAAATTTATATGTAATATATTAAATTATTTATAGATTTTGTGAAACTGAAAGTATATAATGAATTTTATCCGAACCCAAACCAAACCGAACCCGCAAAGATCCGAAACCTGAATAAATCCGAACCGAACCCGAATGGGTACCCGAACACCCATCTATAGCTTGAGATATTCAGCAAGTCAATGCAATGCTTGAACTTGCTGTGAGGAACAACCGGATTAGTGAACATATCCACATGATTATCAGCTGTTTCTATTTTCTTCACTTCTTTAATCTTCTCGTCTCTCAGAAAATGATATCTTACATCGATAAGTATGGTTCTCTCTCCTTGGCTAAACATACAACACTCAAGCTATCACCGAACATAGTAGCCGGATCATGATGAAAACCAAGATCGTTGACCAATCCTCTCAACCATATCGCCTCCTTTGCAGTTTCTGTCATGCCATATACTCTAGTTCAGTTGTAGACAAAGTCACTATTGACTGTAAAGTCGCCTTCCAGCTCACTACATAACCACCTAAAGTAAATATGTAACTAGTCATAGATTTCATGTTATCCACATCTTCTGCATAATACCAATCAGAATAGCCTATAACCAAATTATCCATGGATAAGAATCTCTATCTAATACTGATTTTTCAATATTGTTTTTTCTTCAAAAAAGATAGTCCATGTTGATATAAATGTTTGGCAACGGAAAAATGTGAGGACTAATGGTATTGTAGATAAGGACCATGTCTGAAGAGCTGGGGGACACTCAAAGATGATATATTGGCTCAATACATGAAAATATATGATAATTAGAATCTGAAACTTTATAATTTTTGCAAATATTTTAAACAATAACTAGCCTTTGACCCGCGCGTCCGTGCGGTTATTTGTTCTTCATAATTATTTGTTTTCACTTGTAAAAGTATCATAAACATAATTGTTTATGTTCTTGTTATTGATTCATAGTCAGTTTATGTTCTTGTTATTCATTCATAGGTTATTGAATTTTTACATTAGTGTGTCTTGTTCATTGTGCTTTTATTTATTTTACTTAGTAAAATAAAAATTAAAGCGTAAAATATTAGAGATTAAAGTATATTTGTGTGTGTTTTATTAAATTATACTATAAATACCATGATTAAAATATGATTTTAAATTTCAAATTAGATATTATGTGTTATGTGCAAGATTTGAAAAAATAAGAATCTTGTGTTAGTTGATTGAGATTGTATCTGTTATGATGATTGGTTAGATATAGGAAGAGTTTTCTGGAAGGTAATTAGTAAATAATTAGTTGTGATTTTGTTCTTCTATAATTTTTAGTGATATAAAAAAGCATTTTTAAATTTAACTAATCCTGTGAATTAGATTAGACTGGTTTAGTATAAATATAAGAGATGGTTTACATGTTAGTCTTGGTATCGATCTCATCATAGTAACCATGAATTTTTTTTTATCTATATAACATATTGGTTTTGATTATGCAGAGCAAGATTAACCGAGGAATTAATTTAATGTCATTCGCTGGTTTAGTAATGTTATGGAAATGTACGTAGGAATGTATCTATTAATGGTTTTGATTCTGTAAACGAAATAGAACCGATGTATTATCACAAAAAAAGAGGTATTATCACAATTGCATTCAATGTTGAATTATTCTAGGGTTCACCCCTTAGGTGAACCTATAGGCTCACCAACCAATAGGATTTAGTTATTTAAAATATAATATATTTTAAAAAGGAAACAGAATATTTTCAAATTATATTATGTTTTAAAAATTAAAAAAAGAAATTAAAATAAATAAAAATAATACTAATTGCAAAAAAAAATATTTTTTTTCAAAAACAAATTAATACCATAAAAAAACATTAAACTCTAAATGTTAAACCTTGAATCTTTTAGTAAACTCTTTGATAAATTCTAAAATTTTTATTTTTAAAAAAAATTATTTATAACACAATCAACAAAAAACTATACCCTAAATTCTAATCCTAAACCCTAAACCCTTGGATAAATCTTAAACCTTTGGGTAAATCCGAAACCATTGGATAAATCTTAAACTTTAAAATTTAAGATTTATCCAAAGTCTTTTTTTTGCAAATATTTTTTTTTTTTAGATTAAAAAGGCTTGTTTTTTGTGATTAGTATATATTTTAAATTATATTTTAAAAATATTTTTTTAGATTAAAAAGTCTTGTTTTTTGTGATTAGTATAATTTTTATTTAATTTTTATTTTGAAAGTATAATTTAATTCGATATTTTGTTTCCTTTTTAAAAGATAATGAATCTTAGATGAAACAATTCTATTGGTTGGTGAATCTAGAGGTTCACCATAGGAGGTGAACCCAAGAATAAGTCTTCAATGTTTCAATATCATGCAACGATGCATAGGAAAGTATCTAAAATTATTTATATGATTCATTAATGTTTTGATTTAGTAATTAATTATACGTTTTAGTAATAGCAACAAACGATTGTATTTTATGGCAATGGCATGGAAAGAATGGTAATTATTGTGGAAAACTTAGGGTAATTTTATTTTTGTACTTAAATTTTAATAGTTTAGATTTTCCATATTTTTATCATGAAAACTAGGTAAGAAACTACCCATGAAGCTGTTATAATATTTAAACGATCAGATACTTACTACTTTCTATGTTTTCTAATTTTATGCTATAGTTTAAATTATTTTGATAAATTGTTATATCTAATGGAACTTTAATGATATTTGACTGGAATTATGGCAAAATGTAAGACCTATGGACCTGGTCCATATAATTCGACTCAAATGCTCGCTGAAGCTAATAAATATACTAACAAAACACCTAATTAACGGCCCAAAACTTCATATATCGTGTAATAAACCCTTAGCACTAAAGCACATGAGTAAGTGGCATTAATATAATAACTAGATTTTAATCCGCGATTGAAAGTGTAGATTTATTTTGCTTATACTTTTTAATTTTTTTTACAATTATTTAGTAAATAATTTTTGTTGTCATGTATTTGTGTTATTTTATAGAAGACTTAATTTTCTTTTCTTTTTTGTTATGTTTCATTTTAAATGACTATTTAGGTTTACAAATTAGACTTGATATTTAATGAATTAAATTGGCACAACTCTAAAAATTTAATTTTATTATGTGCTAATTATTTTGTTGTAAATTTATTTTTTGTAAAGACATTTTGTACAAATTTTAATTTTTAATAAATTATTATATTATTTTTAATAAATATTTATATATTTCAAATAAAAAATAAAAATATATTATGAAAACTTAAATTATTTTAAGAAAAGAATAAAGTTCAAATTAAGTGTTTAGTTCTGTTCATTAAACAAAATATTAACAATGGTGGATTAAATAGTATAGATGTTTGGTTGATTTGGGTTAAACATTAATTCAAGGCTTAATAAATTTTAGTATAGTATGGTCTCTGGACAACTTCAAAAACTTAGAAATCTTCTAAGCAATCAACAAATTGAAGAAAAAATGAAGATAAATTATCTGAAGCATACTTTATTATAAAGAGTTTAACAAAAACATAAATTTAAAATAAAAGCAAAAACAAAACAATTATTTAAAAAAAACACAAATTGGTTCGGAAAGTACGAAAACAAATAAAACCAAACAATATAAATAGAAACTTCATGCTGGCAGATTTAGGTGTTCTTGCTTGCTCCAGACTCCAAATCACTCATCTTCTCAACCTTGATAACTTTTAAGCGAAGATTCCTTGATTTCGAAGTGATATCTTGTGCTGTGTCAGTCCATGCTTCCTTTCTCTTTGTGGATGGTGTGGACATTCCTTCAATGTGTTCTTGATTGTCAAGGAGATTGACAGAGTTCTCAAAAAAATAAAAACATAAACTTTAACAAAACTTATTATTAATAATAAAATGCAGCCAGATATATAAAGTTAAATAACTGAAAAAATAAGTAAACAATCATACTTCTCCTCCACTTGTAAGAGTGAAATCTTGATCAGACTGAGAATTCTCTAGACTGTCTGATTCAGTGAAAACAACCCTTCTTTTGGGAAAGATTAACCATTTGTCACACAGCAAATGGATACTTTTCACCTTTTCCAAATCAAGTCTTTCATCACGAGACTCTCACATAATGTAAGATAGTAGGTAAAAAATATATTTATAGTAAGTATAATATGAATAGAGAAAAAAAACATTTGTTTGAAAGCAGCAGCCTCTGGTATGCAGGATTAATCAAGAGCTGTGATGCCTCAAATGCATTGGTGATTTGGATTTGATCTGCAGATTGTTAAAATGTAAGTATATTATTACACGTTACATGAGAACAAAACTGTTTTTTTTTATAAGTTTCATTAATAGATTGAGGTAAGTTTATACCTCTAAATCTCCTGATCTTTGCAAACCTGATTAGACATATGGGCTTTCATTCTTCGTCTTTACTGCAATCCTCGTAGAGGACCACAACCTGATTACTGCAACGCTTGTAGAGGGTTTCACATCTTTCAAATGGGTCACTTGTATCATCAATGACATTATAGTTTATTGTTTTTTGCTAATGTAGCTGTGAGTAGTTGTGAGAAAACTTAGACACGCTAAGGGTGTTTATATAGCAGTAGGTTAGTCGACGGTTTCTAAATGACAGTTAAAAAAATCTCCAGTATATTCCCATCCGGTTTAAGAAATCCCTAGAGTAGTGTTCAAGTAAAAATATTTAGCTGTCCATATTGTTTGTGAATATTTACATACTTAGCAATATTTACATTTCATAGGTTTTTTTTTACCTTTTAGATTCATAGATTGATTCTTAAAACAGTCACACTTGATGCAAATATGTTTTTTGCATGAAAAATTTAACATTCATTAAAACAAATATTTACATTTCTGTTGGTTGAGATCTCTATATAATATCAACGAATCAAATGGAACGAAATATTTGTGTACTTCTCACGTATGCTTCATGACCAAATTAAATGATTTAATGCAATATAAAAAAATACATCAATACTGCCTTATTCCGTTTTAGATCTTTGATTTAAAGAGAAAATATTTTTGAGTAGTTATTAATTATTTTTCATGGCAAAACTAAATTTTACATGGTTTAGACAATGAGTTATATGATATGTGGGCTTGTTATAAAAGTTATTCAAAGATTGTAGAGAACCAAATTGTAGGCTTATTAATATGAGAAAAACTCATCAGTCGCCTATTTAAATGACTGATCTCGTGGAGGATCCTATTTACGGGACTACCTTTTCTTACAGAATCGAGTTATGTTGAAAAGGAGTGTCAATGTTAGTTAAGAAAAAGGGTATTATAAGTAAAAAAACTAATAAAATAGAGAGGATATAATCGTCAATTAATAATAATAATTAGAACTAGACCTTGACCCGCCCGACCGGGCGGGTATTTATTTGATGTTTTAATTTTTATATTAGTGATGTATTTGTAATATTTAAACATAAATATAGACTGAAAATTAATCTTGCATTTATAATGAAAATTAAAATTCTAATAAAATATTCTGATATGAATTTTTAAATTTTCTAATTAAAATAATATAAAGGTGAATCTTATTTCTTTCCAATTCCAAAATCTTAGCATCCCGTAAAATAAGTTTATAAATACATAAAATATATAATCAAATTTGGAACTATAATTTCTATTAAAATCTATTAATTTTTTTTAAAAAAATAATCTTGCATTGTTATTGTTTATTTCTAGAGCTTAACCCGTGACCGTATAAATATTTTCTTTCAATTTAATGTTTATTTGTACTAATGGTATAATATTTATATTTGTAAATTAAAATGTAATACATATTTGTTCATATAATATTTTAAAAAATAATTTTTTATTACTCTGAATAATTTTATTTTGGGATTTTAATCGTATATTATATCACAATGTATCATATAAAAAATCCAATATTTATATATAATTGGACTTATATTATGAAGCCAACATTGGATCATATAAAAAAACGAAAAGAGCATCCCCTACTTCCCGGACATTATTTGCGAAGTAATATTTTAACCTCTTACAGAATCTTAAAAAATAATTTTTAAAAAAATTTCGTTTAAGAAAATCTCACGAGTTCTTATAAGGATTGCATGTCTATATTTTGATTTACATAGCTTCTGCAAAGTCAAATATATATGTATATATATATATATATATAGTATAATGTTATTGAGGAATCCTAATGTAGAGAATATGGTTAGATCAAGCGTGGAAACTGTAAAGATATGATATTACTAAGAATATAAATTGTTTCCTTAAAATATTGTTGTTACTTGTTAGTGTTGATATAGGCAATTACTTGGCTGTTAATTTTTTTGAAAAGCTACGATGTTATCAAGAATATAATTTGTTTCCATAAATTTTTGTTGCTAGCGTCAATATAGGCAGTTGTTTGGCTATTAATTTTTTCTAAAAATATATTAGGAAACAAACTATAGATATACTTCATTACTTGATTCGTTTTTTAGGAAAAGTTATGTTTTATTTTAGGAAAATAATAATCTATTTAGTTCAAATTTTATTTATGGAAAATACATAATTCAAACTGAAAAAGACAAGCATTAAAATCTGTAGTTAATTTAATTCTCAGTGGCATGATAGTGTAAATAATATTGAAAATTAAGGGGTAATGTCTAAGTGTACTTCTATTTTAATAATATAGATTAGACATAATACGCACGCAGTGATTACAAAAAGGAAAATCACAGTTGAAAATTTCCCTTTTACTTTCTCAACTCCAAAGCTCCGATGTTTCCTTCCATTATTAATACAAAGGATTCAGATTCATTAATAATCATTAATCACTATCACCGATTATTTTGCTCGTTGTTGCTTGCGATATCAAACTAGGGTTTATTGTTTTTCTATTTCAAAGCCTTTCTGTTGATTTAGACACTTAAGTTAGTGTCGCCGTAGTAGTTTTCGTCTTCTCTTTACCGCTTTATTCAACAAACATGTAAAATATTTAAGAAATATGTGAGCAGTAAAATTTCATCAAAACATATTTCACTAGATATAAAATTTTCAAACTAATATTATGTACAAAAAACAGAAATTCATAATAAAAAAACATATAGTTGATAAAAAACACATGTAATTTATAACTTATTTTATATTTTAAAATAGATTTGTGCGTAGTTGGTATAATAATACAGAAATCGAGAGGATATATTATTCAATTTATCAATACTATTAAAATTGAAAGACATTTTTTAGGTAATTTTGAAGTTTTGAAGTATTTACTTTTTTGTGCCATTGAATTATTTTAATCATATGCTTTTTATTTAATTACTCATGGTTCCACAAAATCTTTTGATTCTAACAAATAATATATTACCTTATTTCTCTCCCCCCCCTTTTCAACTAAATAACTAAAGCCTTACAAAAAATCAGATGGCATTTAAATGTTTATATTCTGCGATAAACCTTTTAACTAATCATGTCACTATATTTTAGAATATTTTTCAACTTTTAATACGTCTCTGCTATTGCCTATCGTTCATACTATCTTACTCTATTAATAACTCTTATTTGAGGCATTTTAGAGTGTTCACATAGACAAATTAAATCAACCAATTAGAAGACTTCAATATGCCACCTCCCTCACTCCATCCATATATCGCTCATCACGCCTCTTGCATTCCCTATCAGAAAATTCATTTCTCTGCAACTTGCTGTTATGGTATTAATGTCACTAAGTCATTTAATTATGATTTTATTCATCTATTCATGAGAGATCGTTCCATTTAGCATTTGTTATTCTTCAGATATAAACTTATTCGAGTCACTAGATATTTTCAGCTTCTACCAGTGGACAAAATACTTGCCTCCGTTCCCCCACAGTTACACTGACATGGCCGAGAAGTTCACACGCTTGGATCCATTGACGTCTTTCACCTCCGGTACAAATCCAACGAGATCGTCAATATCACCAAAGCATTCCTTACTCCGAGAGACTTCATGTGCGCTTGCATGTTTGATCCACGATACTTTGACTTCGATAGAGACGTCGTATCCACCGCTATCTTCAATAGTTCCGACTTTTTAGAGAAATCTCAAGGGATTAAGTATTCAACAACAACAGCAAGAAATCGAAAGGGGGTTGGACCACCACCATATTGGCATCCTCCAAAGCCAAAACGAAACAACAAGGGTCCATCAATCTCCAATGGATTCCGAAGCTAAGTCAGAAGCTCCGGCTTTTGTATACGACGCTCTTCCTCCACTTAGACTCTCAGACTCGAATTAGTCTCCACCAACGCTCGACGAATCTCACAGCTATTCTGTTTTCCGCAACGAGATCTCTGATCTAACCGAGAACAAAACGCCGGTTGGATCAGAAACGGTTGATTTCTTCTCTCTCGACGTCGACGCCGGTGGTGAGAACGAGAACGGCGACGAGTTCGTTATGCCGGTTGTGGCATAGAAGAAGAGCAGAAAGAGGAGGAAGAGAAAGAAGCTGAAGAGCCCACGATGGAGACTAACTGGTTTAACGAGAACAGCTGTTCCAAAATCCCAATGCTTCAACTGCACAATGGTAATTTTGATAAAAAAAAACAAATCCTTTCAAAGTTGAGGTTTCAAAGTAGAATTTCTACTCATCTTCCTAAAACCAGTTACATCTCTTTTCTTCATATCCCTTCTGCAATCTCTTATTGGTTTGATATATTGGGCCTTTGCTTTTACTTTTGATCGTAGCAGAGACTAAACAACAACAAAATACTGAGAAGGCTTACGCCTATAGATTGAGTCAGTGCAAGCTTTGAGCTCATAGATGGCATTTAATCTTCAGGGATAAGGTAAGGAACCTTCTCCTCTTTTAGATCCAGTTTTTATTCATTTTCTTTTGTTTTAAATAAAAGAATCGCTCTACTAACCCTAATCAGGAGGGAGATCCTACTTTTGTTATCATGTTTACAGGTTGACAGTAATAGCGATATTGGTTGCCCCGATAAATAGGACTCCGTTGTTGACACCAAAGGCTTATGTATTTGTGGGAGGGGAAGGATAAGTTTAATGGATTCAGGAACGGTAATTTCACAGTAAACTATTTTTTTTTTGTTTAGTCTGGATGTGTATTACATTTTGGAATGATCGCGAAGAAGATTTGTTCATCAGTTTTCAGTTAAAATTTGCAGAGGGTCAGAAAGATAAGATATTGTTGTTAGTAGATAAGGATTCACGGCTTCTACAACAAGATCAGTGTGGTTAATAACAACCGCTGCTTCTCTGCGGTATCTAGACGGCACTGCTACGGCTGTTGGTTCCATTTTTCTTTTGCAAGAAGTCTCCATGATGGCTGCGTCATTTGAGGTTTGGTCCGACTACAAGAGTTTTTTTACTGTAGTTCTGACTACAAGAACCTGTCTCTGCTTTTTACTCGATTTCCCTCAAGCAGCTATTATTCCGAGAAGAGTATCTGAGGTAAACTTTGTTGTGATTTGCTAGAAGAAAAATCCAAAGAATGTTGTGTATTGTGCCTTAACATTTACTTCTTGGTTCTATACTCTTTAGCCATAGCATAAACGCCTACACCTTTTTCTATGTTACAGGTTCGGGTGAAGCTTCATCAGATGAAGGAATGAATGACACAAACTTATTCATCTTTGGTGGGTTTCTCTTCAGCTATTCTTCCATTAAAAAATATTTGTGCTTACAAACTAATTTATCATTTCATTGTATTGCCCTACAGGTCGGGTCTCTTTTACGTTCTATGACTGGAATCCAGTGGAACTCTCACCGAGATCACATCGTCAAGTATTCTTAAGAACTTTATACTATGTTTAGTTAGAGTGAGACCATGTTTACGAATCTCAAAGTGGATTGTTTTTATGATTTGTTAATTTATGCACACATTCAGGGTGCGAACTAGCTCATGGAATTTCCTTAGAATGGCAGACAAAATCATTAAGACCATCTACAAAAGCATAGCTGATTACACCTTCATTCCATCAGGTATGGGAGACTTTTCAATGATCATTATCAGGACTTTCGTCTTCTCTCAGATTTTTGTATCATTCATTCATTCCTTCATGAATTACTACGCGCTATACAATGAAATGATAAATTAGTTTGTATTGTGGAATTTCCTTAGTGTGTAGTAATTCCGAATCATCTTAATTCACGATATTCTCATTTTTGTCGGAAAAATTAGGCATCAATGTAGTATAAGTGGTTTCACTGTGTATAGCGGGTTGTGATTCTGTAAATAACACAACTTTTGTTGTTTATTACTATACATTCAAGACATTCTTATTTTCTATTTTTACTGAATTTTAATGTAGTCCATTTCATATTATATAGGTACTTAGGTAGATATTTATGAGGTAGAAGACTAAAGGAATGATCTATTAAAATCGAATTATGCTGAGAGTGGATTATGTGTATCGTCGTTTAATAATTCTCAAATGTTTTCTCTGTGGAAAGAAACAAGGGAGAGTCGTGAAGGCAAGTTGTAACATCAATATGCCCAGTAGAAAGTTATCATATTTTGCTATAGTTTAAATACCAGTATGAAACATCAAACATTTGCTTTAATTTTTATTTATGTTTCATGACGAGTTTTTAATAGCTTCAACTCTTCTGCTGTGTTTTTTGGGTTATAATGTTATATTATGTGAAAGGCTCAGTAAAAAAACAAAGTACGGCTTTTTGAGAGTTTCAAGGTGTACACTTTGGCTGACTGATGAAAGAACTCTAAAGAACTGATTTTCTGAAGCTGCGGAGAGCTTATTCCCTAGGGATATATATTACGACAGGTTATCCCTCGGTCATGTAGAAAATTCACCGCTTTTTCACATATTTGCTTGAAATGCCCATCGTCTCCATTTCCCTGTATTCAGCTCTGATAAATCTCATGCTTCAAACCTACATCACTGCTACAACTGTTGATGCTACAATCCAAATAAAATAGTGTTATACTTTTCTACTATTTGTTTTATAAAAATAATATAATAATAATCGTATAAAGCAAATTTTGGATTGTAAAGCTTACCAAATGTGTTTATCCTTTATTATAAAATAAAATATCCATATATGAATACAACTTCTAATATAAATAATACTTAGTTCTAATTTACAAAGATTTTGAATAATAATATCAGTAGAAATCAATCTCAAAATATTTTAAGTGCAACTTCAGTGATATTAAGCAAAAAAATATAAATCAACTGTGATTAATCGTTTATTTTCATGATAACCCAAATATGTTAAAAAAAGTATTTGGATTTTTGACAAAAAAAAAAATCTTTGGATCATACCTAAGGTTTAACTAATTTTTACTCATTTGCTTACCTTTCCATATGAAGTTTTAGATGGTAAGATTATTGTTTTAGATGGTAAAATAATAAATTGTGAGTTTTACTCATTTATAAATCAATCTGCGATGTATATTTTAAATTGCATAGATATAATGCTTTTCCACTCTTAAAAAATATATGCACCTATAAAATTGAACATTTGATCTCAGATCATCACGTTCCATATTATCTATCAATACTATTAAAACAAGAGAACTTTTTAACGACTATGTTTTGGACTATCAAAAAAGTCATAACAGTCCAATTAAAATAATTTCATTAGTTATTATTATATAATGTTTTTCTAATCTAACAAATATCTATTAATATTTTAATATTTGTAAAATATAATTTATTTAACATCCTATTTTTTTCTTACAACTAACTTAATAATATTTTCAAAATAAGATATCTAAAAAATATTGTCAAGTATCTTTTTCTAAGATGTTATTATAAAAATATCTTTTAATATTTTTTATTTAAGATTTAAACATTAATTATTTTAATAATTATTTTTAAATAATAAAATTCGTAATTAATATTAAATAAATTATTAACAAATATAAATTCTTTCATTATAGAATAAGAAATAATATTCCCATAATATTTATATTCGTAATTAAATTAATACATCAACTAATAAATAAAAAGTAACTTAATTCATTTATTAAATATTTTATAAATCATAAAAGAATAACATACATTCATGAATTTTACAGCATACTTTAACGTATTAAAATAAAATAGTAAAGTAAGATATATAAAATAATAAGTAATTGCATATTTAAATTTTAATATTAAAAATAATTCGATATAGCATGATACGGGTTGAATGAAATATATTTTGACCAATATAAAAATTAAAAATATTTTTGTACTATAGTTTACAGTAAATATAAGTAAAATTAATAATGACAGGTTTTATAAATGAATTATCTTATTTTAAACAAATTATATTTATTAATTTTTTAGTTATCTATAAATAAAATTAATAAAAATACATGTATGAAATTTCTAATTTTCAGTAAATAAATTTTTGGAAAAAAAACTAATCTCATAGATTCGGATCGGGTAAACACAAGTATAAATATATTAAGTCATTTCATAAAAAAACTGAACAGTTTATATATCTCTTAAACCAAAAAAAGGAAAAACCATAATCAAACTGAAAACAAAATCCAAAAAGAAAAACAACCTAAAACCAAAACCGAAAACTAAACATTATATTTAAACATATTGGTGAACAAAAAAATGATTAGTAAATTTGTTGACTAAATCAATCTCAGACATTTAACAAACGAGTAAGATCAATATATTGGATGCTGACAAAAAAAAATCTTGTCCGCCCTTTGAAAAGGCGGGTCAAACTCTAGTCTATTATATTAAAAGAGATGTAATGACTTCTGATTCATGACCCTTTTTTTTTATCTTTATTAGATGTAAAATCTATTTATAGATAGCCAGGATGTAAACTTAATACCATACCAGGACCAGTACATTATCCTATTATTATTATTATTATTATTATTATTATTATTATTATTATTATTATTATTATTATTATTATTATTATTATTATTATTATTATTATTATTATTATTATTATTGTTATTATTATTATTATTGTTATTATTATTATTATTATTATTATTATTATTATTATTATTATTCTGAACATGCAATAAAAATCAATTCGTCGACCGTTACAAATTTGATGTTTTTAACAATATCCCAAAAATATTATCTATTACCAATTTGATTTTGTTTTTAACAATAGGTCCAATTTGATTTCAATTTAATATATATTTTAAATTTATAAATATAGTACTGTTACGTAATTATCTTTTCAAAATGAAATTTGTTACAAAAATACAAAAATTATTTTTTAATAATAATAATATCATAAATCACATAAACACATGTATAATAGAGTTAGATAATACATAATACTAAACTATATTAATTTATTGATAAATTTTATTTTATAAACTAAAATGATTTAGCAGAAGATAAAACTCACACGGTTGTGCGGATCGAGATCTAATATATACTTAATATTTTATATTTCCCGATTCATCTTCTTCTCACCTTCGCTCCACACATGTACAAGATGGATGTTTTCATTTTTATTTTAGTTTACTAAGTGTCGAAAAAAGAGTTTCAATGTTATATAACATTTGGATAAAAAAATTGATGCATAATTCAGTGCAGTTCTTATTATCTTAATTTTTATAAGATGGATGTTTAACATCGACAAATCTTATTAGTGTGACTAAATGCAAAATCAAACCAAATAATCAAGGTACGTATATCTACTTTTGCAGTATAATTTAGTTGATAAAATCCAACAAAATTTAATGGTTTCGACTAATTTAGCGATCCATTTGTAATATTCAGAAGTATTAATTTCAATATAATATATATAGTTGGGTCGGCCCAGGCTACACCCGAAAATTTTATTTTAATTTTAATTTTAACTATATACTTAGTTGTTTATTTTAGTATATAATCTATAAAAAAATATAAGTAGTTAAATAATTATAATATTATTTTAAGTTATTCATCTATATTATTAAACTTGAAGTACATTTTGAAGATGTTTGGAAACTAGTATTCTAAATGAAAGTTGCTTGGAAATATGAATAGTAGTATTACATTAATTGTATTTTCATATTTTAGTTAGCTTAATAATTTTATTAATTATATTATCTTAAGAATAATACACATCATTAATTATATTACCATAATAATAATAGTGCATATTTTAATTTTATTAGTTAATCAATATATATTTTGTGCCAATTATAAAATCAAAAATACAAATAACTAAGTTTAGTATATGGTTAAATGTTTGATTTAGTAAAAATAATTACTTTAGTTTCAACCGGTGGAAAATAATGTAACCAAAAACATTATTCAAAGTCATGTTTTTATGAATAAAATAATAACTTATATAAAAAAATAAAAATGTGTTACATTTATTGTCACTTAATTTTTCATTTAATATAATTATTTTACTAAATAAACAGTCTTTTTATCAGTTTATAAAATCAGTTAAGCATAAATATCTATATTGTTAAAGCATAATATTTCTTAATAATATGACCATGACTGATATATGGTGTTTTTCACATCATTTGCATATATGTTTTTATTTGATTCAAGTCTCTAAATCGTGTTATTCTAGTACTTTGTGGTCATTTTCAGGTCCAGAGTTGGTAGATGAGTGAAGAGAAGGTACATGAAGAGAAGATGCCTTTTTGGAGTTATCCTGCGGAGAACACTCAAGAAGAACAATGGAACAAGCGACAGAGTGATCCCGGTGATTGTTCCAGACGAATATGGAAACTCCTTATTTCGGGAATTAAAGCCCAAAAGCCCTAATTCACTTCTACCTCTTGGCGCCTCCTTATAAAAAGACCTGCTACTCCTATTTTCTTTTCTACGTTAGTTTTTACAAGACCTAGACTTTGTTTTTGGCGATTTGCAATTGTAAGGGAGAAGGCTCCATCTTTCCTAGAGAAGATCAACCTGAACCCTTTGTTTCTCTACTTCTATCTTATGCAATTTATTTCAGAATTTATGTCTTTGATTGCTTGCATCATGATCGAGTAGTAGCCGTGCTCGCCTAGGGTTTTTAGGGTGTTGAACCTGAGCTAAACATAGATAAGCTATATTCATAACTGTTCTTCATTCATACTGTTCTTAATGCTATTCATAAACTGATCACTTATTAATAGATCTAGGGTTTATCATCTAGCTAACCGCTTAGGAGATAACCTGACATGTATTGAATGAGCTTAATATCCCTAATCAGCGAAAGTAGATATTAGGGTAGTAAGTGGACTAATCGGACTTGATCTCTAAAGCTTGCAATCAGTCCTCATCCCAACGACAGTTAGGTGGTGAGACTGATCTGCAAAGCGATCGCTGCCACGATAGTGGAACGATCCAGTTGAGTGATCCGAGTCCTAGAAAGCACTTCATCGCGCTTGAATAATTGTTTGGCTCTATATTGACACCCAATGAAATACCCTAGGCTAGCTCTTTATTAATTTGAACCAATCTTAGTTTATCTTGTTAGCTATTTGTCACTTCTTAAAATCAAACATACTTTTCATCTTAGCTTGATTTCGAACTTATAGAAATAAAGTGTAGACTGGTCCTCTGGACTTGAATCTTAATTACTACAATTACAACTGTTAGCTTGGCAGTAGCAAGGATTCATTTTTAGTGTATCAAGTTTTGGCGCCGTTGCGACGGGGACCAGATTTTTTACCTCTATTTCTCGGTTTTATATCTAGTCTAAGATATCTAACTCGCTTCTATTTTCTTGTTGCAGTTGATGATCCAGGTGTATGACCGGTAGACATACTCGGAGCAATACACAAGGACCACTACAGCAATTCAATAACGAGGAACTAGCGAGATTAGAAAAACAGAACCGTCAACAAAGATCTACGACCACCGCAATGGCCGATCCATGCAATCAGGATGGACTTGCAGCTACAATCGCATTGATGCAGCAACAGATGACGCAGATGCAAGCCACCATCCAAACACAGCAAGCTGCTGCAGCGCTAGCAGCTCAGAACAATCCGCAGCAGGAGCAACAGCAGGAAGAAGTTGTTCCCATAGGGCAGAGAAACCTTCTCCACAACCTGCCTGCTACGCGATCTGCAATCACTCCTCCACCCTGCACTCGACAGGATTTTGAGATCAAGCCTGCCTTCATAATCCTGATGCAGAGAAAGATCTTCAATGGACTCCCTGAAGAAATCCCCATTGATCACATCGAGAACTTTGAGAGAATGTGCGGCTTCACAAAAGCGAATAGAGTACCACCAGATTACATCAAGTGTACCCCGTTCCTTTTCTCTCTGGATGGGAAAGCTGCTCGCTGGCTTGATTCTCTACCAACCGGATCACTCACCACTTGGGAACAGGTCCGATCTGCCTTCCTCACCCACTTCTACACGAAGTCTAAGAGCGCATCCCTAAGGCACAAGATCACATCCTTCAAACAGCATGCTAATGAGCCGTTCTGTGATGCTTGGGATAGATTCAGCCTCTACCGTAGAGACTGCCCCAATCATGGATTTGAGGATGACTACCTCCTTGGAGTGTTCTACGATGGAATGGGATGGGAAGCCAGGAACGCTTTGAACTCGGCCAGTAATGGAGATCATGACTCAGTCAACCCCAGGAGCTTTCAAATTGATTGAGAACATGGCTTTGAGTTCTGCTGGCAGCAACAAGGACAATGATCAGACTGAGAAGGTGAACAGTGTCGACAACAGCATGATCGACGAGTTAGCAGCAAAGATGGATCAGATGCTTAAGAGCCAGCAAAACCAGGTGTTCATCATGGAGGAAGCTACACCAGAAAAACCAGCATCAGATGGCAAATCAGAGGCGGATCAGTCTGCTGAGGACCTGAATGAAGTGAGCTACGTGAATGGCCAAGGGTGGCAGTTCAAGAACTATAACCCAAACCACAATGTCAGGAACAACCCTCACATGTTCACTAATAAACCGGATGGAGCGACTGACAACACTCAGAACAACCAGAACACTGGATACCAGCGGAACTACAACCATCAAGGAAGGACCTTTGTGCTTAGCCACCCGCAGAACAGTCAGTTTCACGCTCAGAAACAGCCGACCAATCTACAGACTGCTCCGCAAGCTCAATCAGCTTCTCAATCAGCTTCCAAAGATGATACTAAGAGCCTTGCTATGATGATGCAGCAGCTGCTCCAAGGACAGCAAATGCAAGGCAAAGCATTGAATCAGGTCACTACAGACATCAATGGAAGGATGAACCACATGTTCGATGATTTGAGTGCTAAGTACGACCAGGTCTCTAGCCACATGAGGCAGATGGATATCCAGATTGCTCAAACTGCCGAGAGTGTGAAGAGACAGCAAGGAACACTCCCAGCAAGAACAGATAAAAACCCTAAGGAGTGCAATGCTGTAACGCTAAGGAGTGGAAGACCTCTAACAGAACATGCGCCTAGGAAGCACACAGCCGCTGAGAAAGGAAAGAAGAAGGATTCAGATCAACCGCCTGAAGCAGTACAGACAGATGAGGAAGAGGCAGAACAGCCTACTGAGACAGAACCAACAGCTGAAGAACGACCTGCTGGGGCCGTTCCTCCAACCGCTAACCCTTCCCCTGCTCGCCAGTATGTTCCTAAAGTCCCCTACCCTGTTCCAGCCAAGGCCACACATAAGGACAAGGAGGAGATTAAATGCAGGAAGATACTAGAGGATCTCACGGTTAGGCTCCCTTTGATGAGTGCGATCCAGATGATGCCATCTATGAGAAACTTTGTTAAGGGACTGATCTCTGGGAAGATATCAGATGACAGTGAATACATGATTGTCTCCAAAGAATGTAGTGCAATACTCCAGAATCGGAAGATCAAGAAACAGGGTGACCCAGGGAAATTTGTTCTGTCGATAAAGATTGGAAGAACAATCTTCTCCTGTTCGCTGGTTAATTTAGGATCCAGCATAAACCTGATGTCGTATTCTGTTGCTAAGCGCCTTGGGTACTCAGATTTCAAACCCACCAGGATGTCTCTAGTGTTTGCTGATCGCTCAGTAAAGACACCAGTTGGAATTCTTCAAGATCTACAAGTTCTAGTAGGAAACACGCTGGTCCCTGCCGATTTTGTTGTTCTGGAAGTCGAGGAAGAGTCCAAGGATCCCCTGATTCTGGGCAGACCATTCCTCTGCACAGTGGGAGCCATCATAGATGTCCGACAAGGAAAAATTGACTTACATCTTGGTGATATTGTGATGACTTTTCAGATGGAGCAAATGCTGAAGAAGCCAATGCTGGATGGACAGACCTTCACTGTTCAGGAGAAGAGTGATTTGCTGGAACCACATGAGGGAATGATTGAGGAGGTTCTCACTGATGATCCTCTAGAACTCGCTTTGACAAGAGCCGAAGCTGAGCAGAGCTTGGAAAACGTTGATGCTGATGCCTATGCGAAGCTTCTGGACTCAGCAAGAAGTATGGAGAGGTTAGTGGCGAATCTAAGTCTGGGGGAGAACAGCGAAAGCAGTAATCCAGCCGGAACAACCTCGACTCAGAACCCATCTGTTCCAGCGTCTCAGACCAACGACTCATGGAGCGAGCTCAAAGCTCCAAAGGTAGAACTTAAACCCCTTCCTAAAGGGCTCAGGTATGCGTTTCTCGGACCTAATTCAACATATCCTGTCATTATAAATTCTGACTTGAACAATGCTGAGACTGCTCTGCTCCTGTGTGAATTGAGAAAATATCGTAAGGCATTAGGTTAATCTCTAGCTGACATACCTGGCATCTCACCTGATTTATGCATGCATAGAATACATCTAGAAGATGAATCGATGACTTCTGTAAAACATCAGAGGAGGTTAAACCCAAATCTAGAAGATGTTGTTAAGAAAGAGATAATGAAACTTCTGGAAGCTGGTGTGATCTATCCAATCTCTGATAGTAAGTGGGTTAGTCCCGTTCATGTAGTACCCAAGAAAGGTGGCATCACTGTTATAACAAATGAAAAGAACGAATTGATCCCAACTAGAACAGTCACAGGTCATCGCATGTGCATTGATTTTCGTAAACTAAATGCAGCGACTCGCAAGGATCACTTCCCACTTCCTTTCATTGATCAAATGCTTGAGAGATTAGCTAACCACCCTTACTATTGCTTTTTAGATGGTTATTCAGGTTTCTTTCAGATCCCCATCCACCCTGATGATCAGGAGAAGACGACGTTCACATGCCCATATGGAACATACGCCTACAGGAGAATGCCGTTCGGCTTGTGCAATGCTCCAGCAACATTCCTAGCGATGCATGATGTCGATTTTTACAGATCTAATTGAAGACATAATGGAAGTTTTCATGGACGATTTTAGCGTCTATGGAAGCTCCTTTCATGTCTGTTTGTCAAACTTGTGCAGGGTATTGAAGAGATGTGAGGAGAAGAACCTGGTGCTGAACTGTGAGAAGTGTCACTTTATGGTCCGAGATGGGATTATTCTGGGACACAAGATCTCAGAGAAGGGCATTGAGGTGGACAAAGCAAAGATCGAGGTCATGATGAGTCTACAGCCACATACCACAGTGAAAGCAATTAGGAGTTTCTTGGGACATGCCGGATTTTACAGACGATTCATCCAGGACTTCTCTAAAATTGCTAGACCACTCACACGGCTGCTCTGCAAAGAAGCCCAGTTCTCGTTTGACAGTGACTGTTTGGCCGCATTCCATGCGATCAAGGGGGCTCTAGTCAGTGCACCTGTTGTTCAACCTCCAGACTGGGATCTTCCTTTCGAGATCATGACAGATGCAAGTGATTTTGCAGTGGGAGCAGTCCTAGGACAGAGGAAAGACAAGAAGCTGCACGTTATCTATTATGCGAGTAAGAGGATGGATGAAGCTCAGTGCCGATATGCAACTACAGAGAAAGAGCTCCTAGCTATCGTCTATGCATTTGAGAAGTTCATATCCTACCTGGTTGGATCAAAGGTAATCGTGCACACTGACCATGCAGCTCTAAAGTACTTGCTCACCAAGAAGGATGCTAAACCACGACTCTTGAGGTGGATTCTCTTGCTCCAAGAGTTCGACTTAGAGATTAGAGACAAGAAGGGGGTTGATAATGGAGTTGCAGATAAAGTCTCAGATGAAGCAGTCCTTGATGAGGAACAGCCGATGGAATATGTCAACATGATTGGTCTAAACTGTCTGGAACAGTCATCTACTGCAAACACCGACTGTTCTAGCGCAGGAGAGAAATTCACAGCAGCGATCCAGAAGCAGTATCCTAATCTTCCATGGTTTGCAGAGATAGCCAACTACCTCGCTGCAGAGAAGGAACCCCTGAAATTCACTGGTAATGAGAAGAGAAAATTTCTAAGGGAAGCTAGACATTATTTCTGGGATGAACCGTATCTGTATCGCCAAGGTAAGGATGGGATCTTCAGAAGATGTGTTCCAGAAGCTGAAATTCAAGGAATTCTCCACCACTGCCACGGTTCCTCCTATGTTGGCCACTTTGCTACCTTCAAAACAGTCTCCAAGATACTTCAAGCCGGTTTCTGGTGGCCTACTATGTTCAGGGATGCTCATGCATTTATATCACGATGTAACTCCTGTCAAAGGATGGGTAGTGTGAGTAAGAGGAACGAGATGCCACAGAACTACATTCTAGAAGTGGAAGTGTTCGACTGTTGGGGAATCAATTTCATGGGACCATTCCCAATTTCTCATAAGAATGAGTACATCTTGGTCGCCGTGGTTGGGTAGAAGCCGTAGCTAGTCCAACCAATGATGCAAGGGTTGTAACCAAGATGTTCACTTCAATTATTTTCCCAAGGTTCGGTGTTCCTAGAGTAGTCATCGGCGATGGAGGAACACACTTCATCAACAAGCTGTTCCAAGGGTTGCTAAGCAAGAATGGAGTGAAACACAAGGTCGCGACCGCCTATCATCCTCAAACCAGTGGTCAAGTGGAAGTCTCAAACAGAGAGATCAAGAACATCCTGCAAAAAACAGTAAACACTACTCGCAAGGATTGGTCTCTCAAGCTGGATGATGCTCTCTGGACATACAGAACTGCCTATAAGACGCCATTAGGAACAACTCCTTATCACCTGGTCTATGGAAAGGCGTGTCATTTACCCGTTGAACTAGAGTACAAAGCTGCTTGGGCCGTTAAGCTACTGAACTTCGACATCAAACCAGCCACGGAAAGGAGAACAATGCAGCTTCATAAATTGGATGAAATTATGCATCTGGCCTATGAGAGTTCTAAGATCTACAAGGAGAAAACCAAGGCGTTTCATGATAAGAGAATCCTCAATAGGAGCTTTGCACCGAATGATCAGGTCCTGCTCTTTAACTCTCGACTGAAGCTCTTCCCTGGAAAGCTAAAATCGAGATGGTCTGGACCTTTCACCATCAAAGAGGTTCACCCTATGGAGCTGTTGTGTTGCTGGACACAAGAGGTGGAGAATTTGTGGTCAACGGTCAGCGTCTGAAGCCGTATCTTGCTGACACACCAATCGCAGAAGAAGTAGAAATACCCTTAGGCGATCCTTCTCCAGCCTGATCCGCTCATCAAAGTAAAGCTAGTGACGTTAACCAAGCGCTTGGTGGGAGGCAACCCACTGGTATGTATATATTTCTTCTTTATTTATGTTTTTGTTCTATTAAATTTCAATTGCAGGTCATAAAAATCAAGAAAATCTGAGTTACTTAGGCGGAACAATCAGGTGATTGTTCCACTCGACTGTTCCAGGTAAGTTTTCAGAAATAAAAAAAATAAAAAAAAAATAAAAAAAAGGAATAGGAAGCGGTTAGGTTTTACCTTTTTAAGGTTTTTACCATCCCCTTCCCCACTATCTTTTTCACGCCGCTCCCTCTCTTCTTCCCCCTTTGAACCCTAAAATCAAAAACTCCAATTCTCCTTCTCTTTGTTTGATTTTCGGTTCTTACAACTAAAATTCTTGGCAAGATCGATTTGTTTTGACATGAACTCACCAACTGGAAAGGAAATCGCGAATTGGAAAGCCCCCTTTCCCACATGCAACTCGCGGATTTGACCCTCTCCTTCTCCCTTCTTGTTTTGATTTCAATTACCCTTGAAATATGCTTCTAACACTGTGTTGTCCAATCGGCTAGGATAGAAATCTATTGCTTTGGGAAGTTAGCCGATTGCATGTTAGGGTTGAATTTGAAATCGATCTTGAGAAGTGAACATAGAACTTGCTCTGAGTTTATAATCGATTAAGATAGACTGTTCTATGTTTATAGAGATTTATCAATGAGACTAATTGCCTTGAATTAATCTGAATTTTGGTTGTTCAACTACTTGGAATCGGGTTGGAAGTTGGGTTTTGAAATCGATTTTGAGATTGGAACATTAGGCTTGATCTAAGTTTATAATCGGTTTTGGATGCACTTTTGTGAGTTTCAAGGGATTTATAAATGGCATGAGAATCATGAGTTAAACTGAAGTTGTGTTGTTTTTATATCGGTTTTGGAGCAAGCTAGTTTAATTGATCTATGTTTCCTTGCATGCGCTTGCTTGGGTTTTTCAAGA
The DNA here is from genome assembly GCA_026261945.1 of Hirschfeldia incana. Taxonomy (NCBI): domain Eukaryota; kingdom Viridiplantae; phylum Streptophyta; class Magnoliopsida; order Brassicales; family Brassicaceae; genus Hirschfeldia; species Hirschfeldia incana. The sequence continues at coordinate 35,755 of JABCMI010000046.1, forward strand.
GACATATGCTAATAACATCCTTATGTTTATTCCTTGCAGATGGGTCCCAAGCTTAGACTTCCAAAGCCAAGAGGAACTCCCTCCCCTGCCGCACGAGCTCCTGAAGGATACCCTTGGCCGAACAAGGAGGAGAACAAGCCTATTGACGTCAGTGACCCTATGCTGCTGGACTACAATGTTGAGGGGTAGGATAAAGACTCGGCAGCGAGGTACAACAAGCTCCTCAAGGCCGAGATCTGCCCCACCAAATTTCCAAACGCAGACGTCTTAGCTGATCTCGGCCTTGACACTGATGTGTTCGACACACTGGACTCCATTGGTCTCGCTGGTCTCTGCTACAGGGTGTATCCTCTATACCCAGATTTGGTGAGGCAAGTTCTTGCAACGTGCCAAGTGACCTACCAGAACCCGACGGCACCGACCTATGAGAACTGCTCCTTCTCCTTCATGGCTGACGGCAAGTTCTGCTCCATCTCTCTTGCTGACCTCAACGAGGTCTATGAGATCTTAGACGAGGAGCAAAGAGGAGTTTCAGTGGATAAGAAGTTTGTGCCACAGAATGCCTTTTGGGATCTCATTGCAGCTGGGAAGTTCACACCTCGCAAGGCGTACCAATCTCAGATCCGGAACCCCACGTTGAGAGTCCTCGCCAAGATCATCTCCAACACTCTGTTCGCTAAGGAATACACCTCCAAAGTCACGAGTGGTGAGCTCCAGGTCCTCTACACTTGTCTTAATGATGAGATACGCAGAGATTAGATTGTACCAGTGCAGGAAGTCAAGACCAACCCAGGTTTCTACCTGATCTCCATGTTCGCTGAGCGCAAGAACGCACTGCTCCGCACAGATGACAAGAAAGATCGCAGCGGCAGCCTCCTCACTCCCTTGTTCCAGCACTTCGGTATTAACCTCAGCGCCTACAAAGTGGTTTCAGAGATTGAGTACGTTGACATTCCTTACCTGCTCGCATGTCACATCCTACGCGACGAGAGCACCTACATGTTCCAAGATAAGGAGGGAAATGCGTTGTACTGCAAACTACCCATGCCTGGATTCACCAAATTCCTTACCCTGGACAACATAGTGTTCTTACCACCTGAGGAACAGCTCTGCCCAGACCCTCGTGCTCCACCTCCAAACGATGATGATGACATGGATGATGTGGAGGATGTGACTCCAGAAGAAGAGGGCGAGTTCGACCTGGCTCCACATCTTGACTTAGATGATGACGCAGCCTACCGCAAGTGGATGGTGGATTCTCAGCGCAAGAACAACAGCCTCATGAAGAAGATCCTGAAGCTGATCACAGGGGGATGTTTCGCAGGACAGAGTTGTCAGGAGGAGCCGAGAACACCACAGGGGAACCGCCGAGCAGGAAAGGAACCAGCTGAGCTTTCGACAGGAGATGATCGCTTGCCAAGGAACATGAGGACGCCTGGCAACGAGAGCGGACATTCTGATTGAGTCCATGAGGACTATTTTCTATCCCATTGTCTTATCCATCTGAACTATTTATTTTTCATGCTTTCTTTATTTTGGTGTGTTTTATTTGTTCCTCCTATTTTTATCACAACCAGAGATTGTGTGATTTAAGTCTGGGGGAGCATTGTGTGCTTTGAGTCAGTTTTTTCTTGAGTCATTTTCATGTTTTTATCGAGTCTTGCTTTAGGATCGAGTCAGTCTGAACTAATGTGGGAATAAGGACCTTATTGTGTGATTCTATCCTAACCACCTCGTGCTCTAACTTTCTTATTCAGTGACCTTAGCAGTGGCGAACGACCCATACATGGACCTGGAACACTCTGACATTTCTCATTAGACTCTCCAGAAGTTCTCAACTGATCAGGTTACACTGGGTAGACTAAACTCCACCTAACTTGGACCTAATTTTGACTCTTAATTCTTCTTGTTGTGGGCATTAGATCAGGGAAACGAGACCTACACTCAGGACTTCTTTCTCCTTTTTATCCCTCTCGCTGTTCCTGAGTGGCTAGCTCATCTTTAGCTAGTTCCCACCTTGTACCTTAACCTTTTATTCCACCCACATGCACTTGTTTTTCCCATGTTCTATATGCAGATATGTGCAAAAAGGTCGGAGAGGAAAGGATCGACACAGCCTCTTACTCATCAGTGCTCATCATTCAGAAGAAGAGGAAGGAACATGTTACAAAGGAGAACAGTCCGAGGCCTGATCCGCCAATAAGAAGAACAAATCAGAGAATTGAGGTAAAACACTCCAGTGGCTTCCAAAATTTCCTGTTACCTCCTTATCTCGTCACTATGCAACCATTGTACATAAGTTATTCCAAAAAAAAAAAAAAAAAAAAAAAAATCGAATATTCTTTTATTTAAGTGACGAGATATGAGATGAATTCATATGATTGTGCCACTGGGAAAGGTGTAATAATTCAGTACCATGTATGGAGTAAGAAAGAGTTAGTATTATGGAGTGGAGCAGTCAGATAAAGTGATCCGACTGGAGAACAGCCAGTTTGATCAGAGCAGAAGTGAGTAAGAGCTGTGGAGATCAATGGATCCGTCCTCTCCTGCAGTTTTGTGCGATATCCTGCATCCACCTAAATAAAATCGGTAACCCCTAAACACTATAAGCTCCACTACTCAAACACTTAAACAGCCTCTTTAATACCTAGCTCGTCTACCCTGAGTAGTGCCTGTGACAAGAAGCTCACACTGATCTTAAATGAATGTAGGGAGTTTTGTCTCGATAGTGTTGCTTTTTCAGGTATGAGATGTAGAGTATGAAGCCGATTTTCGAACAGCGGTCAGGAGGTTCCAGTAAGTGTATGAGGTCCTAGCTAACTTCTTGTATGGTTCAGAGATTTGTGGTAAGAGTATGGTTACTGACAATAAGCGAGTTCCCACACTTTCAAACCTTTCTCCCTGTTCTTGGTACTTGCCTTGTTCGAGGACAAACAAGGATCTAAGTCTGGGGGAATTGATATATGGTGTTTTTCACATCATTTGCATATATGTTTTTATTTGATTCAAGTCTCTAAATCGTGTTAGTCTAGTACTTTGTGGTCTTTTTCAGGTCCAGAGTTGGTAGAGGAGTGAAGAGAAGGTACATGAAGAGAAGATGCCTTTTTGGAGTTATCCAGCGGAGAACACTCAAGAAGAACAATGGAACAAGCGACGGAGTGATCCCGGTGATTGTTCCAGACGAATATGGAAACTCCTTATTTCGGGAATTAAAGCCCAAAAGCCCTAATTCACTTCTACCTCTTGGCGCCTCCTTATAAAAAGACCTGCTACTCCTATTTTCTTTTCTTACGTTAGTTTTTACAAGACCTGGACTTTGTTTTTGGCGATTTGCAATTGTAAGGGAGAAGGCTCCATCTTTCCTAGAGAAGATCAACCTGAACCCTTTGTTTCTCTACTTCTATCTTATGCAATTTATTTCAGAATTTATGTCTTTGATTGCTTGCATCATGATCGAGTAGTAGCCGTGCTCGCCTAGGGTTTTTAGGGTGTTGAACCTGAGCTAAACATAGATAAGCTATATTCATAATTGTTCTTCATTCATACTGTTCTTAATGCTATTCATAAACTGATCACTTATTAATAGATCTAGGGTTTATCATCTAGCTAACCGCTTAGGAGATAACCTGACATGTATTGAATGAGCTTAATATCCCTAATTAGCGAAAGTAGATATTAGGGTAGTAAGTGGACTAATCGGACTTGATCTCTAAAGCTTGCAATCAGTCCTCATCCCAACGACAGTTAGGTGGTGAGACTGATCTGCAAAGCGATCGCTGCCACGATAGTGGAACGATCCAGTTGAGTGATCCGAGTCCTAGAAAGCATTTCATCGCGCTTGAATAATTGTTTGGCTCTATATCGACACCCAATGAAATACCCTAGGCTAGCTCTTTATTAATTTGAACCAATTTTAGTTTATCTTGTTAGCTATTTGTCACTTCTTAAAATCAAACATACTTTTCATCTTAGCTTGATTTCGAATTTATAGAAATAAAGTGTAAACTGGTCCTCTGGACTTGAATCTTAATTACTACAATTACAACTGTTAGCTTGGCAGTAGCAAGGATTCATTTTTAGTATATCAATGACTTTTCCAATTAATTACAAATATTATATATACCTTTTTGCCGGCAGTATTTGTAACCAATAAAAAATCATTATTTTACAATTACATTTTTTTGTCGACTATTTTACAATTACATTAAAGAGTATTTAATAATTCAGTTCTTCGCCTTTTTAAAGAAAGTTACACCATATCTTTCCAGAAAATCTTTCACGTTATTAATTATTTGAAAGAATTTATTAAATGAAACTTCAAAATAAAATAAAGTTAAAATAACAAATGATTAAATCAACAAAATCATATAATGCGGGTCTGAATTATCTCAACTTCTTTAAAAATATTTTCATTTAAAATTCAAACCAAATAACATAAACTAAATTTAGTAAAACTATAGAAAATGTATTGAAACAAACAAATAAACTTTTCAATACAAAGAGTGCTGAAGATATAAAATATTTTATTTAAATTAAAAAAAATCAATGTAAAATAAGTTTAACTTCAGGTTCTATAAATAAAATCATACTACGGATTAAAATTATCTAGTCTTCAAAAATTTATACATATTTAAAATAACAAAAATAAGTAATAAAAAGATAAAATATATAATTTATTAAAAATGATAATTTTTATTACGTAAACTAATTTTTCTAATAAAAATTATATCCGCCTTTTTTAAGAGCGAATCAAAATCTAGTTGTTTATTATGATTTATGACTGAAACACGAAGTCTGTGAATCTGTGTGGCCTTTTCAGATTTCGTAGTTTGGTGTAGTTTGGTCACACCACCTTGACGGAACCTTAGTTTATATTTTTTACCGTCTTTTTTTTTAGTTTATATTAAAGTAATCGGAAATTAGATTATTAATATTATCATCCACTTGAATTTTATAATGTAATTTTTTTTCTTGACGATCAGCCTTCTCTCTTTGCTTACTACATATAGAACTTGAGCGAAAGTAAATACATTATTTCTAGCTTTTTATTAATAGCCTTGATATAGAACGTTCAGCTTTTGGCTCTCCACGCTTGACCTGAGAAGGGGAATGAAGGAAATCAAGTCTAGGGTTGATGGGAAGCAATGGATGTCCTAGAAATTAAAAACAAAGCAAGCATATAGACATGAAAAAAAAAAAGATCACGCCTTAGACAAAATGATGACAATGAAACTGTTCTCAACAACGTTGTTCTCTTCCAATGTTGTCACATCCTTTAGAACTTTTCCTTGGTGGATTAACATCTGCTGAGCAGCCAGGTATAACGCACCTTGATGAGTTATATTCTTCTTTTAGTATCAGAGATCTGTCACAACCCCCAATTGTTAATATGCATCTAAAAGTTATTACAAACATACATAATAAGACAAACCCAAAAGGATCATAACTCCTAGGTAAACTTTAAAAGTAAACTTAGATTCAAGTAAGATCACAAAGCCAAAGATATTATACACACTCAAACAGTTAACTTAAAACAATTAATAATCAAGACTCACAAAGAAACTATTATTTAGAATTTAAATCTTCCACTTAAACCCAACAGCAGAATTTTAAATTAGAGTCATGAGATTCACTATTCCGAACCCAATTCCACCAAGATAAGAATCAGACCCTCATGATTAGAACCAAATCAGACCTAACAAAAACTTAACGCGAGGGATCCTCTAATTGAGGGATTATCGTATCCGCCGGATTCACTTCTATCTCGAAGTTGGTCCCCTTGAGTGTCTTGATGAAGATCTTCATAAACTTCAATACCATCCAAATCTATATAGACTTCTTTCTCTATGAACTCTTTGTCAGAAACTCCAACTTTAACATTTGGTCTTTAACTCCAACTTTTAACATTTGGTCTTTGAAGAAAGTATTTGTGACACAGGTTGTCACAGTATCTTCGTCCAATCTCTCCATTTTATCTTCATAAAAAAAACAAAGTTCAAAGACAAACTTCAAACATAAACCAATTACAATGGACAATCATATAGCTGCTAGAGGATGATAAAATAGCGAGGGAGAGCCGACCAGATTCTGATGAGACGCACTTCGGCGGTGGAGACGCACTTCGACGATTGAGTCAAATCGATAGAGTAGAGTCTGGCAGCTTTAAGTTCAGATTGTTTTGAGTCAGGAGCAAGGCCACCTATATATACTCGCAGATACACTGCTTCTCACGAAAGAAACTCGCATTGAAAGCTAAATCATGGTTGATGGATTTAATAAGAGGTTTAGTGAGATGAATATGTAATAGGAGTGTTTTTCTCGATGAAGACGAAGATCAAACGTCAAAATTGAAACACAGAGAAAATTATTCACGTTTTTAGGAGAAGAACGAAGCTGATGAATCTAATTTCCAAAACGACACTGCTTGGGAGTATTAACAGACGGGCTGGGGACGTTCACAACAACGTAAAGCCCAAACCCACACATATCGCCGAAATAAGTTAACTGAACGCAATGTTTTGAATAAGAGACACGTGTCAGCACAAACGACTAGTGACGTGACTTATCGTGAGAGAAGCAAACATATATATATATATATATATATATATATACAATACTAATGACGTATTTAAACAAATTATGCTTCGTAGATTTTTTATTGGTCCAATCTTTATCTTGTATTACTTTTTTTTCTGCACATTTTTGTAGTTATAGCTTTGCAAGTTGACAAAGTTGTACCTTGTGATCGCTGAATTAATATGTGCTACGCGTTCTCATTCACTTCGGTTGATCGTAAATAAGTAGACGGTACTATAGAATCGACAGAAGTACATATGTTTGGATCATAGTGAAATATATAGGTTAAACACGTAACACAATATTGGAGTTTCAAAATGTGACACTAGATATTTTATAAAACGATCAATGTATTCCACCATGCTTACCGAATGCTAGCTAGAATTTTGAGGTTGTATGCCAAATGATTATCGCAAAATTAGACACCACTGATCCAGAAGTGTCTGCATTACAACGGTTAGGATAATTTCCTTTCATACAACGGTTGGATCCTGGTAGACGCAAAATTTTGAATTGTTTCACTGTCCATGGAGAGATCCGCTTTACAACGTTTACATAGTTCTGAAAAAAAGGTCAGAAACGATTTTTTTTGGGACTCTCAATTTTGTATACACATTTATTAAAAGCTTATACAAATTACAAAGCTTCTGTAACATTCAAAAGATTCATGAAATTATCAATATAAAACGTTTTGTCTTTTTTAAAGTACTTCCTCGGACAGTTAACAAAAAATAGAGATTTGTTCAGGGATCCCAAGTTAGCAAAGAAGTAGCATTTAGTGCTCAGTACAAAGTATGTCTTGCCAGCTATTTCAGAAGCTTGTCCTATAGACAAGAATCCATACAAGATGCAGACCAACATATGCAGTACATTATGTTAAGCCTCCAATACCACAGTTGAAGCAAAGAGTTTGGTATTGCTAAAGTAACGAAAACAAAGTTTACCAAGATAGTAATTGATGCAAAAATACCCTCTTGGTATTACACTTGCATATACTACAAAAAAAAATTGTCTTTTTAGCATAAGGAACCCTTATATTTGCTCCAACTTTATAGCACGTTATGATACCATTTGTTATAGTTTTGTTATTATTAAAAACTAAGGTATTTTCCGGGCTACGCCCGGAATTTCTTCTATAATATTAATTTAATTTGTATATTTTTAACACAAAACGTAAATATGATATAAACTAGATCTGGTTACAGAATTATAAAAATAAATTCAAATTAAAACTATTTGAAATAATTTGTTGTGTTTTATTGGAATTTTATATAGGATATTATTGAGATTAATAAAAAAATTAATGAAATCATTAGTTAAGATCTATATATATTCTTTATCTTGGTTATTTATTTTATGTAAAAAAAATTGTAAACTAATAATTAGTAGTAGTACTGTATAAATTTTGTTTAGTTTTAACAATTATTAAGTTTTCATTTTTGTATTTGTCTTTAAAAGAAAGTACCACCAACTTGTATACCGTTTCTTTATTTGTTGCCTTAAATTTATCGTTTTAATCCAAAAAATGTCAAAATTTTAAGCCAAAATTTAAATTTAACATTTATTCTTTGTTATTTAATTTCTGTTTTCTTTTAAGTGTTTTGTGGTATAAAGAAATTTTTCTTTATGTTAAATATTTTTAGTTATAAAGTTATAGAAGGTTTATGTAATATAAATTTAACATTGCCTCATTTTTAACCAAAATTTAACTTTAACATTTATTCTTTGTCATCCCTTTTTGACCTTTTTTGTAAGGCCGAGCCTGCTTGCTCAAACATGGTCTTGAATGATCTCTCGAAAACAGGTATGAGTGAGGACTTCAAATCCAACTTTAAAGCTTTCTGAAATTTATGATGGAAAGAAATTAGGTTACTATTTGTTCTATTTAAAAAAAAAATCTGAAGACCACTTAACTTAAATCCGATTAAACATCCGATTGCATAGACATTTTGTGTGTTTTTGAAAATAATTTATGAAACAAAAATGGTTACAGAATTTGAGAATTATAACTGCTACTGTTTGATCCTGCATGCTCTACAATCTGAGTTGCAAACCGACGAATTGCATTTACTATTATTATTCTCACATTTGCCCCACTTCTTCTTTTGTGTTTCATGACCTTTGTCTATGATGCCTTGATAGTATTGTGTACAAACTCAATTTAAATTTTACTTTAGTTATACACATTCTAAGTTATTATCCAGGCTACAAATATTTATATTAATAATTTGTTTTATATTTCAATAATTTTGAATTATCAAAATAGAAGATCGTTTTTAAAGTTAACTTTTATTTAACAACCATTTTCTATTTTTGTGTTATATATGTTTGAAATGAACATTATCATATGTGATACATAGTACGTAAATAATATTTTGTATATGTAATCTTATGATAGAATTAAATTTTATAATCACATTTAGTATGTGTAAAGATACTAATTATTGAATAAAATTAAAATTGCATTTTTTCTCAAAAAAAAAATTAGACCACTGTTTAAATAAAATTTGTTTTATAAATATCGAATAATTTGAATACTAATTGTTTTTGTTACATGATATTATATCATTAGCATATTGTTTACAGTTCCAGAATCTTAAAATATGACTGCTGCTACTGCGGTTTAAAAGGACTATGCTTTTGATTTCAAATTGCCTAATTCTTCATCCATTGGTTATAACAAATTTTGTTTAGTCTCCTAAACTTTTGAGAGTTTCAGATATGCTTCTTAATTCTTTACTACCACATTTATTTTTACATGAAAGCTCCCACATTTGGTTAACATATTAGTATAATGCATAAGACCAGCGTGTAACGTCTTTTTCTCTCTTCTTCAGCGGCCAGAGCGTTGCCAGTCTTTTTTTTGGCCTATGGAGGCAAAAGTGTTGATACTAACCTCTAATGTGATAGGGGGGAGACATAAACCTAAAGGTCTCCTAAATGTAAGAAGAGAGAGGTTTGTTGTTAGAGGGTTTTGCCATGAAACCAATTGGGAGCACCGGAGCAAGGCATTCCTTGGGAGAGAATAAAAATGTAAGCCTCGTTTGATCTGACTATCTGAGAGAAAGTAAGTTTCTAGCTTCACTCCTTTCTCCACTTCAGAAGGAAACAATGTTGTGTTCTTGATACCCAAACCAACCGTTTGTTCTTGGTTACCATTTGCTTCTCTATCCTCTGCATTTCTCTGTTTAGACTGGGTATGATTCCCAAGTCTTTGCTGCAATGAGTCACATAATTAATTGAGTAACATGTGTGTGTTTAAGAGCAAGACCAAGGGCTTTAGATGCTATTGGCATTATGTGAACTATAGCTTATAATTGATCTATTATGAACAGGTTTAAAAGAGAAGTGAATCATGCAGAGACGTTACCTGAAACTGTTTTTGATGTCCATCAAAGTCAGCTAGAATCCACGGATCAATAACGTCTTTTGTCTTGAGTCCACTGTGATAGAAACCTAAGACCATCAAAGTCCGTCAAATCGAGTTGTATAGGGGAAGAGAAGCAATCAAGAAAATTAGGAAAAGAAACCTACGTGAGCACTCTCACCATCATTGTTGTTATTTCAGAAAGGCAAAAAAATCTTCAGCGGTTAGTGAATCTCTTCTCAATAGATACTGCAATGCAAAATGGTCACATGTTAATGGAGGTATAAAGTAAACTGTCCCATAAAAAAATTACCCAAAGAATTCTGATGCAAGAGACATTCTTCTACATAAGAGAAACTCGAAGAGCATGTAGCCTAAGCATGCCTTACTCCAACTTGTTTGTAGAAACTTTCTATACCGCTTTGAATTTAGAAGCCATATGAAATCAACAGCACATGTTACCCCAGTGATTCCTGTGGCATACCCACTGTAAAGCCAAAGTAGCAAAAAAAATAATATATACAGCATACCCAAAGTATTATTATAATAAAGAAAAATAGTGACCTTGTAAGCTTTTGAATCTCTGTACCGATGAGCAGTGTCGTAAGGACAAAGCCTTGTGGTTTGAGAAACTTGTAGACAGGCCCTCGCTTACTGTTCAATCTCTTCCACAAAAGTAGAAACAAATCTGAGCAGCAAAAAAATCAGTATCTTTGCTTTTTAGATGTAACACATGAAAGTTTCTAAAACCCAGAATTGGTGGTGGTTACCAGCAAAGTATAATATGCACTGGACTGCGATTGACGTCCTCCTGATAAGTTCAGCATACTGGAGAATCTTACAAACCTGTTAAAAAATTATTGTTCAGAAAGATGCAAATCATCAGAAGTGATAAAGGAATTTGATACAACAACGATTTAAGATTGAAACTCTGTACATGCTGCAATAATCTCTTACCATAGACAGTGTTGAATCATATGATGAAACAGTACATGAGTGTTGATGATTAAAACTTGTTGGTGCGCATTGTACTGTAAGGAAGAACTGATTTTATGTGTAGCAACAGCACGGCTCAGCCATATATCAACTGAGACGAAAGGCCTAAACGCTATACGAAGATCTAGATGTTTTGAATGTGATAGCGGCATGATCAATCGACATGGATTCTCTTTATCTTCATCATCTACAACAGTTACGAACTGCAAAACATGGGGGTAAGTTATATATTGTGGGACAGGGGGAATTAAAGAGTTTGTAGCCATGAGAGTATTAAAATATTGATGAAAGCTTTGAAGATTCAATTAAAGGAGGATTTACGCACCTTCTGAATTGTCACTGACGTTTGGGTTTTCTAGAGAAGAAGAAGAGAGGTAGATCGCCCATTAAGTATTTTAATAAAGCACAAATTAACAAAATATCATTTGACTCAGCGATTATGACGTGTCAAAAACAAACTCCTCTGATTGGTAGATTGTTGTTGAGGACGTGGATAGCCTAGTTGCTCACTATATTGTGCTTTTAGTATAGTATATACTAGGTGGCCGATCCGCACCCTGTGCGGGTATAAAAATATAGTATAATATCGATTGAGTTCAAATGTGGGAGAAATTGGAACAAGTGAAAGTTTTAATGCTGAGACATGATTTGTGCAAATCTCCAAGATGCAGTAGAGGTGGAATTCGTTACTTTTTCGGTTCGGTTGGTTTGTTTAGTTCGATTTTTAATATATATTTTTCAACTAAAGCAAACCATATGTCCGGTTCAGTTTATATTCGGTTCGGTTTACTTTTCGATCGGTTTAATTAGGCTCTTTGTCGCTTAATTTTTTAAAAGAAAAATTATGTTTTTAATACAAAAATTATGTACAAATAAACTATGTGAACTAAATTCAATATAAAACTGAAACAAAAACTAAAAAAATCACAAAAGTATATAAGAATAAAACAAATGAAAGCTAACTAAAGTAAAAAAAATCAACATCATTAGTATGTTTTTCATAATAGTTAACTATTTAAAAAACAAATGTAAACTAATTTAAATATAATCCATAAGTAATATAAAATAAGTAGAACAATTATGAATTAAGAAAATCTCATAGAAACCTGCAAAAAATTGTCAAATTTTGTTAGCAATTGTATGATATAAAATAATTTAATAGATTTCTAAATTTTATTGAGACTTACCTTACTATTAAATTTGCATATCGCTATTGAAACAGACTGAAAATGGTTTGTAGTCAACTACAATCGGTCTTTCGTCTGTGTTATTTATCTGTTGATAGAAAAAACAAAAACAAAATATAAGAATTTATAAATTAAAATTTTTTTATCGAATAAAAATAGACTAATAAATTATTATTGACTGTACCTTCTTTTTTCTTGTCTTATTAGGTGGATATTTTCATAATAAATGATGTTTAGAAATATAAAATAATGAAACAGTTCAAAGAAAGATATTAAAGTTATATTGTATTAAATGATTTACAACAAATATGATATAAACTTGTGCAATTAAATCATAATCAAAATAAGGTAAGTTTTTAAAAACAAATTAAAAATTAGAAACACTAAGGTAAATTGCATTAAGAAAATGTAATAAATATGATTACTTGCACAAGTAATATGTGTTCAAAATAAGGTAGGTTACTAATAAACTAAAACATTAAATAATAATTATGAATTAATAATCATATTTTATAAAGACATTTTATCATTAAGTCTTATGGTTCTTGAAAATATTTTTTATAAAAATTTAGAATATATATATAATAAAAATATTTATAATATTTCAAATTTAAAGAATAATTAGGAATTAATAATCATATTTTATAAAGACATTTTATCATTAAGTCTTATGGTTCCTGAAATATTTGTTATAAAAATTCTTGTAAAGAAATTTCTTGAGATATATAAAGTCTTATGGTTCTTGTAATATTTGTTTCCCTTTAATAAGCCATGAAGCAATTTAAAGAAATATATTAAAAATTGACTGTTATAAATTTGTAATAGTTAACATATCATTTATACAAATAATTGAACCCAAAATAAGGTAATCATCATATCAACTTGTGCAAATAATTGATAACAAAATAAGACAAGCTATTAATAAACGAATTAACTAATTAAAAGCCTTTACCAATAAGGTATATCTTTCCTAATACCATAATATGAATATAAAATTAAAGAATAATAATTAGTTTTGATTTTGATATATTGTAAAAAAGAATTATCAGTTTTAAAAAAACTATAAATAAAAAAAGGTTGAAATATAAAACAAAAGAAAGATTAAATAGTTTGGGTTCTTCAGTCAACTATTCCCTTTTATCAAATTGATTATATTGAAATATGCAACAAATATTTTACAGCATAAACAAAATCAAAGGCTTCGTTTCAATTTAGAATGTCTCGTTGATTAAAATTTGATATATATATATATAATAAAGATAATAATTTTGGTTTTTTCTAAATCGAAAATCACCATTATATCTGTGATTTTCTAAATAGATAACAGTTTTGGGCTTTTCTAAATCAAATCATCATTATCATATAAATTTGTACAAGTAATTGATAGCAAAATAAGGTAAGTTACTAATAAACAAATTAACTAATTAGGAAAATAAAGAACATTCAGCTGGCATGAATTAATGTGATACCTTATAGTGTAATAAAGAAGAATATATTATTTGAAACTAAAGAACATTATATTATTTGAAAATAAAGAAGAATTAAAAGTCGAATTAATGTGATACCCCATTGTGCAAGAATAGCAGATTCTCAATAAATGTGATCAAAACTTTCGCAAGAATTATTTCAATTAAATAAGGTAACTTACCTTTATAGTAGATTCATAAGAGATCATATTAATTGTGCAAGAAAATAATTAATAATCGATTTATGTTCTATCAAAAATGTGCAGATATGTATTCCCATATAACCGTACATTTTCTCAAACCGTATGGACTACACATGTATCTACACTGCTCTCTTTGGAAAAGAATAGACATCACACAATATTCATATTCACAATCTAATTTCAGTGAAAAATAATTAAACCATATATTGAGTAACTCAAAACGGAAGTTCAAACCGTATTATGAGTATTTTTCTTTCTTTGAACTAATATTATGAGTATACATTTATTACACAATAACTAATTTGCTTAACTACAATGATTAGAAATCATATCTCCAAGTATGAGTTCTTGTGAATATTACTAACCTCTACGGAGATGATGTCGAAGAATAGAGACAATGTCGATTTAACTCAATAGAGATGTGTCATATTTCTAGTTTTCCTGTCAAGAAAATGGTTGTGATAAATTAGAACAATGGAAATTTCAAATTGTATCAGACTCAAAAGTAAGCGTAAGACAGCTTAATATTATTCAAATTTACATATTGCAACAATATGAAAAATGATACACAGAAATAAATAAAAAATATGCAAACTCAATGTCCATTTTATTATATTGTCTTTAGAATAAAGCCAAAATAATTCAGTGACATCTCACAAATTCACTTACGGTAGAAAGAATAATTATGAAATGATTAAGATGTTATATGAAACAATATAAAAATATCAAATACCATCTATTGCATTTAGCTATACGGATGTATAATAGATTCTAGTTTCTAAATCATTTGCAAATAACAAAATAATATAAATTAATAAGAACAAGAACCGAATCTTATAGCATGTCTCATCAAATTATATCAATCAAACGATAACAAATTCTAAAATAATAAATCATATCGATAAAATAAAATTTGCCAAGAGTAGTATAAGTAGATCAAACATGCTTTCTTAAAAGGTAGATCAGTGACGAAACAAAACTCGATGTATCAAAAATAAAGCATGACATAAAAACTTATCTCGGTAAAAACCAGATTGAGGAACAAAGATGTTATCGAAATGATATATCAAAGAAGTGTATAATCAAATCATATATAGCTTCAGCGGAAAATTGTCATAATAGGGTATCTGCATATAAACCAAAAGAAAAATCGGCTCTCATGAAATATAAAAGCTTAATGTTCTAAAATAATAAGAAGAAAAAAATTCAGAACATTATTAACATAAAAAGTTCAGAATACAAAGTTCAATGATTTCGTTTCTTCTACTGCGACTTCTTATTTATAGTAAATTGATAGACGTTTGTCAATGATTTAGCTTGCATGATAAGCTAAGAAGTAGAATATTCTCTAATAAATTCTCAATAAATCAATATTACCAAGGTAAGTTAATATTAGTAAGGTAAGTTAATAATAACAAATTACCTAATTAGATATTATTCGATAAATCACAGCAAGCAATGTAATAAATATGATATCAAAAGTGAATTGTTTTCCGTATTTGTAATAAGGTAAATTATTAATACATGTATTAATTAACATTTTTGCGCAAGTAATATCTAATAAGGAAAATTATTAATACATGTAATAATTAGTAATAAATTAGTAAATAATTAGTGATCGACCAATCAATTAAGAGTACTGATTTTCCAAAAGCTAAATCGGTTGAAATCGTTTTTGAAATAAATGTTATGGAAACTAAATCGGTTGAAATCGTTTTTGAAATAAATCAAAAGCGTACAAGGGAATTGTTACCATTTTTTTACTATAGAAATGAAATCTGCTTCGATTGTATGTGTTAATTTTTTGCAAACTTAACAATTCATTTTCTCACATATTATAATTTCATTAGAATTTCAATAACAATTTTTTACTATTCAAATATTATTAATAATTAACATGATTTCATTTTTTAACATGATTTCATTTCATTATGACTTACAATGATTTTCATGTCCGGAATTATAATAATTACTATGTTTCATTTTTTTCACATATTATGATTTCATTATGATTTCAATAACATTTTTTTACTATAATAATTATGATTTCGTGATTGACAGATAAATTATAGTTTCTGAGACCTTTTTTTTAAATTGCCAATACTCTAATATGATTGTCTTGTCACTTAAATATGTCATTATTAAGTTATCATAATTGTACCTTTCAAATATATATCGATTAGTTAAGAACATATATTAATTACATGGGATGTGTATTTGGCAAGGTTTGGCCGATGGAAAAAAATAAATCAAAAAGAAATTTAAAAAGAACCGACCAATAAAATTATAAGAATTAATCCGAGAGTGTCTTGTATGATCGCCACGTAAGCAAAAATCACTAAAGTGGCTTCTCTTTTAATGTATAGGAGGATATAGATCTGATTTATTATTAAAAAATATTGATTTATACTAAAAATAAATATCTGTTTATATAAAATTCGTTCAAAACACAGAGAGAGATGACATTTCTATACCACTGCTATCAGTTCTCTACGCACCACCGCCGCCACCGTCAAGCTTGCCACATCGGAGCTTCTTCTCACAGTGATTGTGGCCTTGAATCACGAGCTTGAGCGACGACGAGCTTACGAAGCTGAGTGATGACTAAGAAGAGATCTGAGACTTACAAGAAAAAAGAGAAATTTTAAGTTTTTCTAAGCGATTGAAAAAATATGATTTGGAGAAGACAAGAGAAGAGAGAAAGTGAGATAAGATTTTTCTAAGTGAGAGAGAGAGAAATAACATGTTTTCGTAGAGGATGTTGGGATTGTTAAATTTCACGTAATTTTTTTATTCTCCGATTAGTACAATATTGTCTATATTTTGCCTAATATACAAGTCTGTATATATTTATTTTTGGTTTCTATCCCAAAAGGTCTCGTACTAGTAGAGTTGAACATTTTTTTATATATTAGACATTCATGTATGAATCTCCAATATGAAATTTATTTTGATATTTTACATTCTCCTTTTCAAATTAAGGATCACATTTATCTCGTATCTCACAATTGATTTCCAGAATCTTGTGACTCAATCTCTTCCACACATACTCATTTCATTCACAACTCATAGGATATATCATTTCTCTCAAAAGGTATTTTAGTCTTTTGGCAGATTTTTCGTCAACCAAGCTATACCGATTGTTAGGATTGTTAAATGGGAAATTGGGCTCTACACCCTTCAAACAAATTTTAATTAGCCCACTATCTAAAAAACCTAAAAAATCGATACACACTATTCCTAATATACATAATTTCCGTTATGCCCCTATGCTTCAACCGGGAAACCGTCTCCCACTATTTTTAAAAAAAAATTAATATGTGTGGTAACTGTTGGGTTTACTTCGTGGCGTCTCCTTTTTCACCCAATAAAGTAACTTACTTTACTGTCTTTTCCCTCGGTCTCGGTGAATAGTTTCGTCTTCTTCACCCATCTTCGTCTTCGCCGTTTACAGAAAATCAAAGCAACCGTCTTCACCCACGTTACTTCTTCCTCGGTTCTTTCCCAATCTCCCGTTCATCCTTCTTTGTTTCTTTGTGTGGACGAATAATCCCATCTCACCTTCTCCGACGAGACACCCGCTCTCCATATCCGTAATCGAGTAAGTCTACCTTCCACATTTATCGAATCGAAGTAATATATCGTTTTATCGTTTCAGATAGGCTTTCCGAACTTCGATCTTACTTAGTCTTTGTGGTTAACCATAGTTGATTTCCAATCAATACTCCTTACTCGTGTCCGTCGCCTTATTTCATTTACTTGTTTACAAACTTATGCTTCAACCTTTTAGTTATTGGAAAGGGAATTGTCTTAGTCTTCCGAAAATAAACAATTCTAGGGTTATGTTAGAATTGTAAACTGATTGTCATTGTGCGACGGTTTCAGTTATATATGGTATGCTTATATTCGGATTACATTTCCTTCACCACATTGCAATACGTCTTTTACATTTTGTCGATGCTTTTGTTCCATACCATTTCATTAGGATACTGTACTATTTTAAATAGTATCCCTAATCCACTCTCTTGCTTTTGCAGTTTACCATGGACGAGTTAGACCTCCCAAGCCGACTATTCGAGTCTGGCTTCGAACCAACTGGTCGAAAACGGGTTAACAACTACTTCAACCTCCGCTGGATCGATTTATTGAAGCAAGCGTTAGAGCCTGATGATTTGGAGAAGTTGATGGATTCACAGTTCCGGATGATTATGCAGATGGGAGGTCATACATTCTCTGTCATGTTTCTCCATTACGTTCTATCTCGTCAGTTGGTGACTGTGAAAGAACTCGAATTATGGTGGCTTTTCGCCGGTAAGCCAATCCGTTATGCCATACAAGACTTTGCGCTAGTAACTGGCCTGCTGTGTGGGGAAAGTGGAGGCTTTGCCGGTGAGTCTAGCAGCCAGGGTATGGGGCGCCAGAAGGGAACGAACAAATCAAGATCGAGTCCCTCCATTTGGGAGGAGTTGTTCCATGGGGAGGAGAAACCCACTGTTGGATGGATTATGGAACGCCTCACCAGGGGAAAAAAATACAAGGATCCATTGACCCGGTTCAGGCTATCACTGTTGGTTCTGGTTGAAGGGATACTATGTCCTACATGTGGTACAACCAACATTCGACCCGAGGTGGTGAACAAACTGGGATGCATTGAAGACTTTTTGAAGTACCCATGGGGAAGGGAGTCCTTCTTACTAACTGTTCGGAGCACGAAGTCGCGGTCACCGGTTAACTATATTCAGGAGACAATGGCGATTCAAGGTTTTTCGCACGCGATGGTCCTGGTTACTGTTGCAGCATGTCCGAGTATAATTATTCGGCCTGGTCTGGATGATCCACTTTCTGATCCCGAACTGTCGAAGGCTGAAATCATCCAGCGTGTCGTCGATAGGAAGCTAGTCGTGAACCTAGTCACCGCCAAATCTGTCGATCAGCTTGGACAGGTACTATATCATATCATATGCCACATGTACATACTATTTATGGAATTTACTATACTATATTCAAGACTGTTTATCAACAAATAAATTCACCTAACACTCCTATACATCTTTCTTAACAGGCCCCAGTTGATCCTAGGTTATGTACAGATGCAGAGGGGGAGCTTATTAGTCACGGTTTGGGAGACAAGGAAGATGGGTCAGTTGAGAGCTTAATCTCATTGATCGAAGAGGATTACCCTTTTGAACACAACGCTTGGTTTGGTGGCGTTAGAGCGGATGATTTGAAGCAGAAGAAGTGTCCTCCCCAAACTTCTGAACCTAGTGAGGAGAATGTCCCGGCTGCAGCAGATAAGGATAACGTTCCGCCCGGTGGCGTTGAAAGTGGAAACAATTCCGGCGAGCCTCGGGTGCAATCAAGGAGGCATAATGCTTCTCACACTGCACCGGAAGACCACAGTACTCTAGACGTGCCTACTTTGCTTAGGCGGGCCGCAGACGCTTACGAAGAGCGGGTGATCCCGATGTTTGAAGGTTATGTTCTTAGTTTTAAGGGGCATTTCAACACGGAAGTTGGAGTATTGCGATCCGATCTATAGTCTGCAACGTCATCTCTTAGTCAATTGGAAAAGACGGTTGCAACTGAGCTAGATAGCATCAGGAAGGTTTTAAAGGGATCCAGATACAATTTTGAGGATCACTCTTTTGGTGGTGGAAGTCCGTATAGATCAGATTCCCCTAATCTCAACCGTGACGAACATGTTCCCGAGGACTTTGTTCAGAAGGATAACCGCCCTGTAAGCATTTAGTAATTTCCTACGTAAATCTTCTACCAAATTTTTTAAAAATGGTAGACTATTCCATCTCATATAGCATACTATTCTATGTGCTTCAGATCCATACATCTGTGCCGACAGCCGGTCCATCCGGTGAGTCTCAAACTTTCCCTCCTTCATGTGGACCTGATATAGAGACAGCTACAACAACTCATCCAGGTGGACATCACACTAAGGTATGAAACTTTTAATACGATAGCGTAACCCATGTAAAATATTGTAGACTATTATATTGTTTATCGGCTATACCCAACTTTTAATCATCATCCCATCTCAGGAGTCGGGAACTTCGGTTCCTACTGAAGATACCCCTGCCCCGGTGTTCCCTATAAATGTCAACACCGTTGAAGATGTTGGGGAACCGATGGAAACTGAGCAACCAAGCAAGACTGCTGATCCTCAGAAGGTATGTGTACTGTAAATAAATACAACTGTGTGTTCTAGTATAATAATCCTTCTGCAGTACCTACTCAAAATCTAGTATACAGTATGCATATGGTATTATTTCATTAGATACCTGGAAATCTATAATTCTGATATCTCCCGGTGTTGGACAATAGGAGGATCAAAATCCAACTAGGTCAACCGGAGAGGGTACAGGCGAACAAGTGCAGTCTTCTCATGCGGCAGAATCACATATCCAGCAGGTAATGTGATATAGTATCCTATACGATATAGTATACTATTCATATTCTATATGATATAGTATACTATTCAATATATTATATTATCCCTCATACTATCATTCCTAAGCGTCGCTGCTCATTTTTTTCCAATCAGGAGAGTCCTCAGCCTTCAGCGGCAGTAGAGGATGTTATTCCAGAGCCAAAGATCAATACAACCGATCAGCCGTTGAAAGAGAAGGTATGCATTATAAATGGAATATTTGATTAGTTATTTTGATGATTTACATCTTTAAACATACTATACAGGAACCAGTCGGTGTTGGCTTTCAATCAGATCCTCATGTTCATATAGTGGACTTAACAGAAAATGGTCCTTCTAAACAGGTTTGTGTGTGTTTAGTGGAGTTATAAATTATACCTGACCACACATAATACCACAATAACCTGTATGTATTCTCAACAGGGTGTCGAAGAAGGTAATGCGGCCGAAGAGTATGGGGCTGATGGCTTACGGAAGAGCAAGCGTAAGCACGTTAGTCCGGTGCGGTTCAGTCCCTCGGAACCGACTGTCAAGAAGGAAGGTGCGAAAAAGTCGACTAAATACGGTACTACGAATAAACAACCTCCGAAGAGGTTGAAAAAGTCTGCTCCAACTCCGGTAAACCCTGATACACCCAGAAAGGAATTCCCCATTTTCATTGGGGGGTACAATGCATTTGATCCAGCTTCCCCTTCAGTCCGTGAAGCCTTCCTGAAACGGTTAAACGGTGACAAGTAAGGCTTCAAATCAATCATACCATTCCATTTCGTATAGTATACTATTTAGTAGTCTTACACAGCTGTTGACATGCAGCCCCATCGATGTTTCCACTGGGACACCTTTTCCAGTTCCCTGCTTATCACCTCTCTTCCATTGCACGGGGGTTCTTACCTATGAGGTATTGTATTCCTTACATTGTTGCCTCATTATTTAATAAATACACTCTATTTTAATTATAAAATAATCCATTGCAAGCATTGGATCGTGTTGTTATTTCCATACGTAACAGACGTGACCGTGATCTATCTTCTAGGTTTGACTTCGTCCCTCCGACCTTTTTCCGCGAGCTGCTGCATAATTACCCCGGCTTTGCTGCTATCAGCGAGAAGGACAATTTTGTTTTCTCGACCCCGCTTAAGTCGCAGTTTCAGTACCGCCCAGGTTGGTTTGATAAAGTAGATTTCGTCTACAGTCCAGTACTAATTAAGAAGACTCACTGGGTTGGTATGATACTGGATTTGACGTTGTCGGCTATCTACGTGGTTGACTCTAACTCAGCGTTCCCCTCCACGGAAGATGTTCGAACAGCCCTAACCCCAATTTCGATCATGCTCCCCCACCTATTCTCTAGGTTTTGTCTTGTACCCAATCCGGGAAATCATAACTTTGATCCCCTTCCTATCAACCGAATAGAATCACCTTTTCTCCTCGAGCATCCAGGTAATTAACATGTTTCCGTTGTATGGTATGCTATTTCATCTTATATAGTATACTATTTAGTCATTGAGTACTTGGTTTTGTTGTAGGGTTTTCGGCAGTTGGTGCACTTATACTTCTGGAAACTGCAGCCGCTGGTATGCCTTTGAATTCAGTTTCCTTCACCGAATCAGAAGCTAGGGTTGCAGCTGAAAAGTATGCTATTTCGGCTTTGCCTACGCCTTAGGCTGGATTTAAAATGTGACGTTGTGACAATGTTTTATGATTTTAAATCTACTTTGTCGTTTGCATTACTATGTCATATCTATTTGTAAGATTGCGATATTTGGATGACCTGGATATTTGGATGCTTTCGTTGTGTTTTTATTGTCTACTATTTTTTTCTGGTAGTGGGTATTTAGCGTAGGCAATACGGCATTAGGATTTAGTAAGATATACTTAGTATTTGAATTTGCTTCGAAATGTTACAATTATAAAGAAATGAAAACCATATAGCATTCTATATGAAATAGTATTGCTTAACTTAGTTACCATACCATTTCACTAGAATCAATGTACACATTTACCCAAGGATTCACTAATCCAAAGGGGGGGGGGGGGTTAGGGTTTAGTGTTGAATAGTAGGACAATTTAAATTGTGGGCGGAATGTTACACTTTAGAAAAGAAGACTCCAAACGAATACTATATGAAATAGTACTGATTACTTTAGTTACTATACCATTTTAGTTCCAATCAATGTAAATACTTACACATGGGTTCACTAATCCAAAGGGGGGGGGGAGTTAGGCTTTAGTTTTGAATATCAGTGGGTTAATTAAAATTGTGAACGGAATGTTACACATATTGCAAAAGAATATTCCAAATAGTATACTATATGAAATAGTATTGCTTAATTATCGTTACTGAAGTTGTCCCTTACTTTACGTGCATATATTGGAGCAAGGCATTTTTATATAAACATAAAGGTCATCGGGTGTTCCTTACAACTTGCACATCTATTGTGCATTAGATAGGGTTTATAAAGCATATTTTGTACATACTAAATACATCGATATATGACATGGATGCATATATTCGAGTATTTAGTTAAAAAGTGCTAACATTCCCCTTCATACGGCCAGTTCATAGACGGCATAGGCTTTCGCTTATTCACCCAGTTCCCAAAAAGATGCTTCGAACTGCCTTCAGATACCTTCTCCATATTCATAACTTTTTATATAGGGTTACGGCAGGAAGCCCTGTTGTGTCCTGACTGACCACAACGTTTGCACTTCCTCGTGGATGAGTAACTACCTTTCTGCAATTCATAAGACATATTACATTTTCATTACTATACTATTTATGTATATTATTATACTATTTTACATTTGATAACTACTATATCTGATATCTTTGCTGATTGCGGACAGTTATTTTGCGGCGTACCTTTGGCTCCCCGCGGGAGAGGATGCGGACTTTCTTTGGACGGCCTGGTGGGCGGCGCACTGCTGGTGGTTGAAGGTTATTTGCAGTACCTTCACCTATCTCTACACCTACAACCGATGGGACAGGATAGATCTTTCCTGCAAATCCTTTTCTCCATGTTGTGACATGGTATGCCGATGCAACCAATGCATCAGATGGGAATCCTATCCGTGTTGCCGCAGCAAGAGCATGCATACATGGTATACCGGTCTCATCGTATTCCATACAGCTGCAGCTTCCAGTACCGAGTAAAACTGTGAAGCACTCTCCCGCATTTTCCTGTACTTGAAACTCGAACTCCCCAATATCGCGAACTGACAACCCCGTTGAGAGCTCGAAGTTCTCCTCAACTAGCTTACGGACATTAGGAGTCAAAGTCCCTTGCTCCCTATTAGCTTTTGCTCTACGCAATGCTAGCCAGCCCATTACGGTTGTCCTTATGTATTCGAACATCGTGATAAGAGGATATTCTCTTGCTTCCTTAATGACTCCATTCCATGATTCTGCAATGTTGGAGTCCATGATGTTGTACCTCTGTCCTTTGAAATGAGCCCTAGTCCAGTGTTCGAAACCTGTCCATGTGAATAGTATGGAAATAAAGATTTTGTCCGTAGTATAGTATTGTTAATTTAACCTAAAAGATTATAAAAGCTTACCTAGGTCAACAAGGTAAGACGCGCATGCAGGGTTGATTTTTTGAATCTGAATAAACTTTTGATTGAACTCTGTGATAGTGAATGCTCTTGCAGCAGCAGACATTAGGTTTGCAAGCCTGGTTTTCTTAAATATGGACTTTATATTCCTCCATAGATGGACTACACATGCAACATGATGCGCGTGATTATACACCTGTTGAAAAAGGACCCAAGTAATGTCAGTGATATAGTATTCTATATTATATAGTATAGAATATTAAATAGTATAGTCATTGTAAATGAAGGTGCAAAACATTTACCTTGCGCAGGCCACTGTAGATGCTTGCATGTCTATCAGATATGAAAACCAACTCCGGAACATCATAAACAAACGTGGCTAGTTTCTGGAAAAACCATTTCCAAGCATCGTCGTTTTCGCTATTGACAACCGCCCAAGCTAAAGGAAACACTTGAAAGTTTCCATCCTGTGCTGAAGCAGTAAGTAGACAACCACCATATTTGCCTTTCAATGATGTTCCATCAACCAACACCACTTTACGCATTGAAGAATAACCGGTAATTGAAGCGCCATAGGCAACAAAACAGTACTTAAATCTAGTTCCGCCATCTTCCATCTCATCACTCTCCAAAAAGCATGTAGTACCTTCGTTTGACGACTGGAGAAGAGCCAAATAAGGAGGTATGAGTGAATAGCTGCCAACCATCGTTCCCAATGCATGGTCCATTGCAAGCTCCCTAGCTCTCCACGCTTTCCAGTAGGAGACATTTACATGGAACTCATCAAGCAGTATTTTACGAATAGAAGATGTAGTGGGGCCACGCTTAATCCCAACAAACTTTGATTGCATTATCTCCCCTATAACCTGAGTGGTGGCAAGTTTGTGGAAGTTGCGGCGGTCATCTACAGTGCATGAGTGGATGAGATTGGCTTGCCGCACTTGGAAGTTTCCACTTGCATCAAGAAGAACCGCATATACGCGCCATGGGCAACCTTCACCGACGCACACGGCTAGTAACATAGCCGGACTAGACCGAGGGGTCCTAAAATGAAACTTCCTATTCATTGCATGTATAGCTAGTTTGATCTTGCAGTCCGTTTTAGATTTAAAGACACGCCCCACGTATATTTCGTCCCCCTAATACTGTATGTCAGCAAGCGCTGTATCCACGCCTACAATTAATGGATTAACGTCAATACTATATCAAATAGTATAGTACAAGGTATAGTATACTATTTTATATTCTATTTACAAATACAACTTATTATGTAATATTTGGTTGCTACCTGTTCCGCGGCGGTTGTTGTATACGGGTGGGGCATCCTTTCCAAATAAAGCTGGAGTGTAGGGGTTGTTTAGCATTTCGTGCAGTGCCTCGTCGAATCTGCCCCACTGTTGCCCAAATTCTTCACGGACTTCAACGGGAGCTTCGGAATTATGACTAGAACTATCACTTCCCCCCTCAGAATTGTCAACACCGGGTACACCGAAAATTAAACGCCTTGCAACTGGACGTGATTCGTTAGCGGACTGTAGACGAATGGTACTCAGGACCGGTACGATCATATCGTCTTCAGTGTCACTATCGGAGTCACTTTCGTGCTCTAAAGGCCGTTTATTCTTCCCCTTATCACGTCCTCCAGTTTGAGGTTGAACGCGAGACAAAGCCTCTACAGGTTCCCTGATTACTATTCCACTCATGCCACGTAGTATGGTACTCCTTGGCGGTATGGTTTGTGGAATGTTTTGAGCTGAAGACTCGGGAACGACCTGGTCTGCATTACGCCCTCTGTTCTGTGTTTGTGGGAATGTTAGCAGTGTCTCCGAGATGGCAAAATTATGCCACTCCTCTTCCTCCACAGAGTTGTCATCTCCATTCTCTCCATCTTTCCTTCCGATAAGCGTAGCCTTGCGGGGATGATTGGAAGATACCCCAACACCTGAAGGATGTGTTATGGAGACATATAGATCAACTTCTTCTACGGCCCGGCGCATTCTGACGAAAACCCCGACTTCAATATCATTTGTGATGTACTGTGGCATATCGAGCTCTCCATCTCCCATTGCAATCCACTCCGGGTATTGATAAGATAGTTTGATGGAGATGTCTCTAGATGTGATATCTAGGCGTTCCTTCACAGCTGCGACTAACTCGGTGAAGGTCATCTCAATATTTAATCTGATGGAATGCTCCGCATCACACACAATATCAGGTTCGAATATCCACCGAGTATCAGCATCCCGGACCCACGTCCCATGTACAATGAAGACTTTATCTTGTTCATTCATCTGAAACAATAGACACATAAACAGAATACT
Source organism: Hirschfeldia incana (assembly GCA_026261945.1). NCBI lineage: Eukaryota > Viridiplantae > Streptophyta > Magnoliopsida > Brassicales > Brassicaceae > Hirschfeldia > Hirschfeldia incana. The sequence continues at coordinate 61,868 of JABCMI010000046.1, forward strand.
ATATAAATTTCAAGATCTAAGATTCCATTCCATTCACATCTACGTGTATCACATTGTGTAATAAATGTACTGAGCAGATAAAATGAAGAATATCTGAAGCTTACCGTTCTGATTCTTCAGAGCATTTACTCTGCAACTGCTTTCACCTTCTTCACCGATATTTCTTACTTCTTACAGATATGGACAGACTGTAAGAAATTAAATGACTACACCATATATCTTTTTGCTGTGCCACTTTGGTCCACATGATTAAACACTAATATTTACCGTATGCGGTTAAGAAACAGGGAGACGTGGTCGATTTTGTTCCCTCAGATCTGCACAGTGCGCGGTAAATTGTGGCCATATTTTCCTTCCCCTACGTGGACTTACCTCTCTCTTTTAACCGACAACTTGCAAGCGATGAGGTTAAAACCGGATGAAAGTACACACAAATGTTACTTTCTTAATTACGTCTACATCAACGCTCTGCACCTAATATTAATTAGAATCTTAGTCATCTCGCAAATAAGCCCTTGTTAAATCTAGTATCCAACTTTATATTTTCCGATTAGTATGATATTGTCTACTTTGTGCTTTATAGGCAAAGTCCGCATAAATTTATTTTTGGTTTTCATCAAAAAGCATCGTACTAATAGAGTTGACATTTCTCAGAAAAGAAAAATGTTAGAACAAAAAGTCTGGACCATTGAATTCGCTTTAATCAATGGTTTTAAAGTGTGATCCGTGTATTGATAAGGGACCCAATAAAAAGAATTGGTTAAGTTAGATTATCTTTTTTTCTTCATAGCGCTTGTCTAATTAAGTCCCCCGAATTTTTTTGGTGGTACAGTAATTTTTTATTGCCGCTCAATAATTTTCACAATAACATTAATTAACTACTACTAATATAAATCAAACCAAAATTGATCTTTTATAGTACTTCAGAAAAACGTTATTGTAATGTGCAATCAATATCTTTTTTGTGTAGTGATAATTTTTCTACAATCTTAGAATTTTGTTTCTTTAGATATTGGTTAACATTAATTTGCACTATTAATTTATTTTATCCGATGAATTACCTTACTTTTCGACACCGCATGCTCCACCCACCACATGATTGGTCCATATTTTTGTGTTTATATTTAACCTATTACCTTATTTATCACAAAAGAAACTATAAATATTACAGTTTGACTCTTTGAGTCTTTAGATCCAAAAATGAATCATCTCATTATTTTTATATTAGTTACTGTTATGTGTTTTGGTTTTAAAGGAGGTTCCGGATGCGCTCCAAACACTTTACAATTTAAAAACCAACTTTCACCTGATCGTACGATTACTGTTGATTGCACGTCCAACAGAGACGAAGCAAAAGGTATCACTTATGTAAAATTCAATGATATACACAGCTTTCCGGTCGTGGAAGCATCGAAGAGAATAGTATGGAAATGTAGAATAACAGATCAGAAGGATAGGAGTTTTGTTATGTTATGGAGAGCATATAAAGGAGCATACAACCCTCGATGTGGTCAGATACGCGAATATATTGCGGATCTTAAAGGCGTTTCCTTAGTGAGAAATAAAAAACCGACCAAAGAATTTTTTCCCTGGACGATTACAAAATAATGTAATTTTTTTCCTTTGGGGGGATACTAATTATTGAAGTTTAAAACTAGGGTTATAATATTCTAAGAATAATAAAACATTGTATCAATCTTCAAAAGAATAAAATAATAGCATAAGTGTACGTTATATATATATATATATATATATATATATATATATATATATATATAATACTGTATCAATCTTCTGAATTATATCACATCTTCTTATTATTATTTTAGGAGCATTCATAGAAAGTAATCTTCACTTCATGTGTGATTTACATGAGTGTCATTTCCTATGTGGCATCTTCACAATGACTCTCAACCCTTTTATAACAAACCCCTTTAGTTACTAGAAATATTACATTATGTGCCATTAGGCATTAACAATAGAAATACATCACATATATACTTCAACTTAGTTTCCTATAGTCATCTTTAGAATATTTTCGTCAACATATGTCTTCATGGCGTTTTTAACATTAAAATATGTTTACATGGCGTTTACATGGCGTTTATAACATTAATATATTTCATATAGCCTACTTATATTAAGTGAGAAAGACATTCTGAATATGTCCTTCTTCTATTGAGAAACGCAATATACATCCCAATGTTTTATGAAGTACATTGACGATATTTTTAATAGCAAGATTTTGTCTCCATCTTACATGTTAATGTATATTTTGTATATTTATATACATTCGTCTATATATATTTTGACGTGTATAAAATATGTAATTGTAAGTTCATGTATATTTTGTATATTTAGATTGGTTCGTTTATGTATATTTTGACGTGTATAAAATATGTCATTGTAAATTAAGTAAAGACTCATCATTTTTATTCAATTTTATCATATTACATGTCTTATTGGTTTGGGATGGCGACAAATTCTGGCAAGATATTTTGGTCAATTTCGGTTTCATATTTTAAAATAGGTGATAACTTTGAATCAATTCCTCACTTATGATTGCACTATTAACACATAATTATATATGATTAACATTAAATCATAATACCTTCCTACTGTGACAGGATAATCCTAGGAGATAATTTATATGATTGGGCATGATTTATGTTACATTTATTATGATCATAATTTATTGGTATCAATTAACACACGAATTTGATCATATTACGTGTATAATAATTTCAATCAATACAAATTTTTGTAAGAAAACGAATGATATAGTCACTATGTATTAATCATATTTTCTAATTGATATAAGTTACATTGCATTGTTTCCATATTTCAAATTGCCCACGTTAAAAATGGCGTTAAAAATGGCATCGTAGTGATTTCATCATTAAAGTTTAGATTTTTTAATATGGAAACAAAATAATTAGAATATGAGCACATACCATGTATAAATAGGTCCTACCTATTTTATTTTTCAAGTCACAACAATGTCATCGTATATTAGCAAACAAAACAAAATATACGTCATGTCATTGTTTAATCCAGTAGCCGACTTGAAGCCATTCAAGAACATGTGGAGGGTCATGGTGCATATTGTTCGCCTGTGGAAACAATACTCTGCTGCCGGTGGAGAAACCATTGAAATAGTGCTTATTGATATGAATGTAAGTCTATTATATCCTATGTGAGATTTAGAAATGATACTATGTTTAGCTTTGACGTTGCATACTTTTTCCTAAGGACTTTTAAATATATTTATGCAGGGAGATAAAATTCATGCAAGTGTGAAGAAGGAGTTAGTCAACCAGTTCGACCATTTTTTGGTTTAAGGGAGATCAATGACTTTGAAAGTATATTGAACATAATTACATGGTTCAAGGGAGATCAATGACTACATAATGTTTTAGTCATTTTAATTGGTTATAAGGGAAGTTATGGTTAATGGCTAATATATTTCTGTCACTACATGATCGATGGTTCATATTTTAGGTCAATATTGTATGAAATATAATGATATTTTATGTGATGTAATATCAAAACCGAATGGTTGTTAATGTTTTGTATTTCCTTATAAAACCGGTACAATATATTATATCACATAAAATATATTGAACATAATTACATGGTTCAAGGGAGATCAATGACTACATAATGTTTTAGTCATTTTAATGGGTTATAAGGGAAGTTATGGTTAATGGCTAATATATTTCTGTCACTACATGATCGATGGTTCATATTTTAGGTCAATATTGTATGAAATATAATGATATTTTATGTGATGTAATATCAAAACCGAATGGTTGTTAATGTTTTGTATTTCTTTATAAAACCGGTACAATATATTATATCACATAAAATATACTTGATGTCCTTTTAATGTATACTCAATACTGTTTTTATTTCTTTGTAATGTTGCTTTATATATGATCTAAAGGATGATGATATCAAATTCGGTTATTATTAACGTGTTTTATATCATTTTTATATCATTATAAAATGATAATGTCTTCATATCATCAATGTTTAAAAATAAAAGGGGATGTATTCATATTATCAAACAGTCCATTTATTTTTAAAGACATCTTAAGACATGTAACATAGTACTTCTTTGCAACGTTCAATATATTTTATATTGACATAAAACAATCAATATATTGTTTTAATAGGATGAAAATTCAAAATCTAATCATGTAACATATAAACACTAAAATTAGAAAAAAAGTAATGTGTGATTTACAATTAAATTTGAAGATATGATCAATTAAGGATTCTAGAAAAACTGAGTATTATCAATCAGTCAGACTACAAATTAATGCAAATTAGACGACCATCCATTATTGATGCATCCCTTAACTTAAGCAAAGAGATATAGAGAATAAGACATCTCAATAAATGTTTATATACTAATACTATTTGATCTCTTTTTTTCATAAGAATCGAGATATGATCTGATTTTATTTTGTAAACATTGATGGTCGACTATGAATTTTTTTAATGAAAATTTGAATGTTTTTATTTACAAATTTATTATGGTCGGCAATTTTTTACAGATATATATATATATATAAGAGACAATAATACACTATTAATTTTTTGACTTGATTAGTTTTTGAAATATAAATTATTAGACAATGTACAATTAGGGATTTTAGACATAAATGGTCGACTATGAATATTTTTTATCGGAAGTCGATTATTTTTATTTCCAAATGTATTAAGTTTGACTAATGTTTTCTAACAAATTAAATATGAAAATAATATGATATTCATTTATGTCTTGATTACTTTTTGCCATATTAATTTAGAGATCATGCACAATCAGCGATTTTAGACATAATTTTTATCAATCGAAGGATTATAAATTAATGCAAATTAGACAATTATTTTATTATTGTAGACATAAATCATTTCTTTCCAAATTAGTAGAAACAGTTAGGGATTGTATACAAGATTTTTTGTCGTAAAATTTGATGTTTAGAGAATTTTCACCGCCTACACTTTATATTCCATACAATATATATATATATATATATATATATATATATATATATATATATATATCTTACTTATACTATGCTTACACCTCCTTCACAACCCAAACAATTCAAAACTATCATTCATAATGCAATGCTTGAATTTCATCTATGTTTTAAAACCAAAGAAGTCTCTATTGAAAATTAGGGTGAAAGTCATTAGACTTTAGAAGCAATATTCGATTGTTGGTTGAGAGACCATAGAGATGGTTTTTTTTGATGAAAAATTAAGTGATAAATTTTGAATGATAGTATATTCTCAATGCGTTAATTATTTATTATCTGATGTCTTTTTTTTGCAGGGAGATAAAATTCATACATCAATACAAAGGAATTGATTTCCGAGTTTCAACTTTTCTTCTGCAAAAGATGTTCTAAGATGATTTGAATTGATACCATCTTGCGGTTTATACCGGACATTAATCAACCATCTTTATAAGATTGACTTTCTTGAAACCACTCGGATCTGAAAATGTGGAAACTTCCTGGAACATCTCTTGGATAAACATCTTAATATTTGTGACTTAGACCGTCTAAAATTTATAAATATTAGGTTTTATATTATTTTTAAGTCACTCATCCCGTGCAGTGCACGGTTATCATCTAGTTACTTTTTTATTCTACGTGTATATGATTTTCTTCTTCAAAAGACATATCTCTACTTGAATTCTCTTTGAATAAAAAAACATTACACACGAAAAATGGCATAAGAACAGTTGGGATTAATCATCGCCGAATCCATGAAAATAACATCATAAAATAATCATATGGATTATGGAAGAAAAAATCATGAGTAATAACAAAACATCGCAAATATTCCCTCTGTTTCAAAATATACGGAGTATAACACATCATATAAACAGAACCAATCTTACTTAAAGCAAACTAAGCTAAACAATCATGGCGAAAGTCGAGACACCACCATGCGTTATTTAAAATGAAGGTGGGAGGGAGATATTAAACCAAGTATGATGAAAAATTTCAGAGGAACGTTCTCTATCTCTCCCTGCCTTGTCACATGCTCTAACCGGATTTATTTTTCTTGTAACGATACTGAAAGTACATCAAAGACAAAAACTAAAGTCTCAGTATTTTTTTAAGAGTTGAGCTCATTTCTTTTCTTGGCTCATATTTTGAGATTGAAAGACGTCAACTTTTTTCTTTACTCTTCTCAGTTCTGCATCGGGATCGAGACAATTCCTCTGATACCCCTATATCTCATAACACAATCTCAAAAGGACATTTTTTTTCTTTTAATTTTATATGTGAAACGAGAAATCATAAAATTAAACTGAAAACATGAAAATTTGTTATTTGATTTATAGAATTTGATAAAAATGTTTCAAAAATTCAAAAAACGTTTTTTCAATATTTTCGAAAAAATCATTAAAACATGATTAAAAACGATTTTAAAATATTTTTTTTCGAATTTGAAAGGTATAGAATTTAAATACTTACCCTTGGGTTCACTAATCCAAATGGGGGGTTAGGGTTTAGTTTTGATAACTAAGAAGAATTTAATTTGAGTATTTGGGTTTTGATCAAAAAAAGAATTATGAAATAGGGGCATAGGAGACTTTAGGAGGGCATAGAAGATTTGGCCTTATAAAAAGGGGGCACGAGAGACGTTGACTCATCGGGATCTTACTGTGTCTTTTTTTTTATCGAACTTATTGTGTCTTCTTATTCGATTTCTAAAAAACATGAAAAAAAATCAAAACTTTCAATTAAAAATAAAAAAAACACTGTCAGATTCTCAAAGTCGATGCCTTTACTCTTCAACTCACCACAATCCACAAACTCGGTCCCCTCCCCACAAAGCTTCTCTAGTTTTGATGGATCCCAAGAACCCAAACCGACAGCAAGTACCAAACTTCCTGAACCCACCACGACAGCAGGACGCAGCTGAGATTAAGGATGTTCAGATCGTGGTCGCTTCCGACAAAGAAGCCAACAAAGGCAAGAAGCAGTTTGGTCCGAATAGAAGCTCTAACAAAGACAGACACACCAAATCAGACGGTGAGACTATTCGGTGGCTGCTTCAACATGCCTAGCCGTCTTTAATCGCAGCCACCGATTCAGGAACCATACCAGCCTGTGCTTTAGCCTCTGTCTCTAACCATCATCAATGTGGGTCTCTCACTACTGGTTTAATGATCAGTCATGACTTAGAGAGTAGTGATGGGTCTAGTAGTGGTAGACCAAATTGGGGAATTGGTGGCAGAGAAGCTTCAAGGTTACGGCCATATGCAGGTGGGTTTGGAGCTGGTGGGGTAATGAGTGAAGGAGCTGGTTGGTTGCTTAAGTAAAGATGAGCCAAGCTTAACGATACTCTAAAACATCCAACCTTTAAGGCTGTACTTTCAACAGTTGATCAACTCAAGCTGATTTAAGAGCAGCATTACTGCAGTTTTTTTTAGGTAGTTTCTGAAAAAAAAAATACAATAAAAGATTAAAGAGAAAGATGTTACAAATGTGATTATTCATCATGGATACACCTGTCAGATTGTCATCAGTTATATGTGATCTTACCAAAAGCCAAACACGAGTGGATCCATCTCCGGTTCTAGGACTACAAAAGTGTAAGTGAGTTTAATTCTGCTATGTTCGGAATTACATCAAGGATGATGTTATGTGGAGAGAAAATAAGCGATTATTGATATGATCGAGAAAACTCTCTCCACGTTCCATCCTGGAAATGTAGTCCTGCAGCAGCAGTACCGGGCGAATGATATACCCGTTACTCGGAGTTAATGCAAGTACTCCTTGTAGCAGAGCAGAATAATCAACTCGTGACTCTAAATCATCAGACTCGTCCCACTGGATCTGCACCATTCCCAGAAGCGAATGTTGCATCATCTAGTTATGATAATAGGAGAGGACGAGGGCGTGGACGTGGTCGTGGTCATGGTCGTGGAAGAGGACGAGGAAGAAGATTACGTCCATATGATGAAAAAAATGATAAGGACTTCCACGAGAATGAAAGGGGCCGGGATGATAAAAGGCAAACGGATAAGATTTGCTACAGATGCGGCATGAAAAATCATTGGATATGTACTTGTCGTACGCCAAAACATTTGGTCGATCTGTATAAGAAATCCCTAAAGGAAAAAGAGAAAGGAGGTGAAACAAACTTCATCCTGATGAACCCGGGCCATCCTTTCATGGTTTAAGTCATGATATTCATCTCGACGTATCAGATTTTCTAGTTGAACCAGAAAATATTGATGTGTAATAAGTTTCGATATGATATTGCATTATAGTATCTATATCTTTTGTTGTGAAATATATGTTATGTTTTAAGTTTAATGTTTAATAATATATATGTTTTATGAATATTTTAAATTCAGAAAAATGGCAGAGTTTGAGACTATGGATGGAGATATGTGCTTGGCGGAAAGTAAGTCAACGCACACGATTATCAAAGATAAGAAATATTTCTCCATTCTCAAAATGAGAAATTACGCTGGAAGCGTAAGTACAATATCTGGTAATGCAAAGATTATTATGGGCTCTGGAAAAGCGAAATTCTCAATGCCAGGGGGAACGATATTTGAAATAAGTAATGCATTGTATTCCCCCAAGTCTCAAAGAAACTTGTTAAGTTTTAAAGATATCTGAAGTAATGGATATCATATCGAGACTATGAGTAAAGATGGCATTGAATTTCTTTGAATTAAGTCTGAGAGGAGACATATATTGGAAGAATTAAAGATGTTATCCTCTGGACTATATTTTACGAGAATAAACATGACTGAGTCATATGCCATGGTAAACATGAAGTTTACTGATACATTTAAAATCTGGCATGAGAGGCTAGGACATCCTGGTTCAGTCATGATGAGAAAGATAGTGCAAAATTCGAATGGCCATCCGTTGAAAGACGGAAGAATTTTGAAAATGGGCGAGTTTACATGTAATGCATGTTCTCAAGGAAAACTTATAACTCGGCCATCACCAACAAAAGTTGGCAATGAATCACCAATTTTTTTAGAAAGAATACATGGTGATATATGTGGGCCAATCCACCCATCGTGCGGGCCGTTTAAGTATTTCATGGTAATGATTGACGCATCTACTAGATGGTCAAATGTGTGTCTTTTGACCACAAGAAACACGACTTTCGCAAAGTTTATTGCCCAGATAATAAAGCTGAGAACGCAGTTCTCAGAGTATGCCATTAAGAAAGTAAGGCTTGATAATGCCGGTGAGTTTACATCGCAAGCCTTTGATGATTATTGTATGTCAATGGAGATTGATGTGGAACATCCGGTTCCCCACGTACATACACAGAATGGCATGGCTGAGTCATTAATAAAACGGTTGCAGTTGATTGCAGGACCGTTAGTATTGAGAACAAAGCTCCCAATTTTTGTATGGGGTCATGCTATATTGCATGCGGCTGCACTGATTCGGTTAAGACCGAGTGCATACCATAAGTATTCCCCCTAGCAATTGGCATCTGGGCAAGAGCCAGATGTATCCCATCTCTGAGTCTTTGGGTGTGCGGTCTATGTTCCGATAGCACCGCCACAAAGAAAAAAATGGGCCCACAGAGGAGATTGGGAATATATGTGGGTTATACGTCACCAAGTATAATAAGGTATCTGGAACCGTTAACTGGTGATATGTTTACGGCAAGGTTTGCCGATTGCCATTTTAATGAGGCTGAGTTTCCAGCGTTAGGGGGAGGAATTAGAGAAATTCCTAAAGATATTACATGGTGTACACCGTCGTTGTTACACCTTGATCCCCCTACGAATCAAAGAGAGCTGGAAGTTCGGAAAATTATGCATTTGCATAATTTGGCAAACCAGTTACCTGATGCGTTCACAGATACGAGAAGGGTGACGAAATCATGTATACCCGCTGAAAATGTTCCATCAAGAGTCGATGTTCCTAAGGAACAAAGTGATGGAAACAAAATGAATGAACCTAGGGTTCAATTAAAGAGGGGGAGACCAGCGGTTTCTAAAGATAAAAATCCTCGAAAGAAAAAGAAATTGGTTGAGCAAAGTGAAAAGGTTCAAGAAGAACATGATATTGAAAAATGTCTGAAAGAAGGCATAGATGAGGTTCAAGAAGAACCAAATAAAGATAGGGATCCAGATGACGAGGAGGGAACAGAAAAGTATGAGATTTCCATCAACTACGCACATGATCAAAAGTTATTGATCAGAAATAAGATAAAATATGTTGATGGAATGTTCTCCTTTTCTGTGTCCGAAGAGATCAATCATGAGATTGATGATCCCGATCCAAGGTCCATTTTAGAATGTCAGAAAAGACATGACTAGGAAGAGTGGAAAAAGGCCATTCAAATTGAGTTACTCTCCCTGAATAAAAGGAATGTCTTTGGACCTATAGTCATAACGTCTGAGAATATAAATCATGTTGGGTACAAGTGGGTATTCGTAAGAAAAAGAAATGAAAAGAATGAAGTAACACGATATAAAGCCCGATTAGTTGCCAAAGGTTTTTCTCAGAGACCGGGAATTGATTTTGAGGAAACGTATTCCCCGGTAATGGATGCAATTACGTTTAGATTTTTGATGAGCCTTGCGGCATCAAAAAATCTTGAAATGCATCTCATGGACGTTGTGACTGCTTATTTGTATGGATCGTTGGATAATGATATATACATGAGACTCCCTAAAGGATTGAAAATGCCTGAAGTATTAAAAGAAAAATCCAGGGAGATTTGTTCGGTCAAGTTACAGCGATCACTTTACGGATTAAAGCAATCCGGACGCATGTGGTACAATCACTTAAGTGAATATCTTTTGAGTAAAGGATATGTGAATGATGTGATATGTCCATGCGTTTTTATAAAGAAATCGTCATCTGGCTTTGTGATCATTGCTTTATATGTGGATGACCTGAACATAATTGGAACTCAAAAGGAGGTTGATGATGCTCGAACTCATATGAAAGAAGAGTTCAAAATGAAAGTTCTCGGCAAGACAAATTTTTTGTCTTGGGCTCCAGATAGAGCATCTCCGAAAAGGAATATTCGTGCATCAATCAAACTATACGAAAAGATTATTGAAACGTTTTCGTATGGACAAAGCGACTCCTTTGAGTACTCCAATGGTCGGTAGATCTCTCGTGGTTAAGAGAGATCCGTTTAGACCCTGTGAAGATAGCGAGAAGATATTAGGTCCGAAAGTACCTTATATGAGTGCTATCGGTGGGCTTTTATATCTTGCAAACTGTACCAGACCTGATATTGCCTTTGCTACTAATCTACTGGCGAGATATAGCTCTGCGCATACTCGCAGGCACTGGAACGGAATAAAGCATATATTCCGTTACCTTCAAGGTACAGTTGATTTGAGGTTAATGTATTTTAGAAAACCCGAGTTTGGTATGGTTGGTTTTGCAGATGCGGGATACTTATCAGATCCTCATAAAGCTCGATCGCAACCCGGCTATGTTTTTACAATTGGTGGAACCGCGATCTCTTGGCGGTCACAAAAGCAAACTCTTGTTGCGACTTCCTCAAATCATGCAGAAACTATTGCGCTTTACGAAGCATGTCGAGAGTGTGTGTGGTTGCGGTCAATGAGTCACCACATACAAAATTCAAGCGGAATAGTTTACAAGAAAGAGCCGACGAAAGTTTTTGAAGATAACTCAGCTTGTGTCGCTCAACTTAAAAAAGGTTATATTAAGAGCGACAGAACGAAGCACATCCCTCCGAGATTTTTCCCGTACATCCGGGAGCTCGAGAAAAAGAAAGAAGTGGACGTCGAATATATACAGTCATGCGAAAATCCGGCTGACTTGTTCACCAAAGCTCTTCCAACTACAACGTTCCGAAAACATGTCTACGGTATCGGAATGCGGCATTTGCGTGACTTGTGAAGAGAAAACTATGTCTATTAATCTCAGGGAGAGATTACGTTAGTGTACTCTTTTTCTCCTCGTCATGGTTTTTATCCCAAGGGGTTTTTCCATGATCAAGTTTTTAACGAGGCACTACGTAATACAAAATGAATAATCAAGAGGGAGTGTTACAAATGTGATTATTCATCATGGGTACACCTGTCACATTGTCATCAGTTATATGTGATTAGTGTCAGCAGTGCCGGTCCGAACTTGTCCGGCACCTAAAGCGAACAGCAAAAATATTGCCCTTTAACTACAAATAAAATTTGATTATATTTTAAATATAAAAATAATTCATAATATTAAAATTTAAATTAAATGATTAGAAGACATCGAAAGATTATTTACAAGTCATCTTGTGTATTTTTAATATTTCCTTTTTAAGTTCACTTGGTTAATTTCTAATACTAATTTTAATAAAATTTTATACAAATACAAAACACAAAGAAAAAAGAACAAAGTATATAGAATATTGAAAGAGAAATATATTAATACAATGACATCAACTTCACAACTTTCATTGTATTCTCAGAATATTAAATGTATGATAGTTTTAAATTTTCTGAATTTCATGGTTTTCTAACAATATTACAAAAACTTACAAAAAATACAGAAAAGACGTACATGAAACTCCCATAGAGCTGCTTGGAGAAAGATCAACCACAATGAAACAATTGATATATGAACAACTAGCAGTTCAAATTAATTGTTACAAAGATCACACATATGTTTTAGCAAAACCGAAAATTTAAAAGAAATAATGAGAAGATACATCATCTTATAAGAACATAAAAGAAACAGTTAGATTTTGATTGGTTAAGTTATATATCCAATAATATATTATTTAATATAATATGCATAATAAGAAAAGTTAGGGTCATTAAACAGGTAACCAAATTTTCCGTATCCGATGGAATAAATATATAGTAGATATTATTTATCAGAAAAGGAAAAGTTAAGGAAATAAAAAATAAATGATATGTGGATCTCGAATCTCTCACCTGAAGGACATCACTAAAAGCTGAAGACCACAAGACTAATGCGAACTCAAAAAACATTTTGGCGCCCCTAAACTATGTAGTATTTGTGGCGCCTAAAGCCTTAGCTTCACGGGCTTTAGTCCAGGACCGGCTCTGAGTGTCAGTACACATGTCAGTATTAAAATAAATATCTGAAGTTTGGCCTACATTGTCATCCCTATATAAAGGGGTTAGCTCTTTGTTCATAATGTGAAATAAGAGAATAAAAAAGCTCTTTACTCTTTGTACTTTCTTCAGATACTAAAAGACAAAAGTCACCATTATCTTTTTTTTTCTCTCTCTCTCCATCGTTTCTCTCCACCATCCTTCTTTTCTTACAATACAAAATAATCTTTTATATACTAAAGCACAAGTCACCTAGCTAATCAGATTCTGACACATAGGATATTTCAAATAGATTAATTTCAAAACAATTTAAAAAAAACATTTCGATACAAATTTTTAGGAAGTTATGATTACCTACGTTTCTAAAATTTCCCCACCACTCCACGATCAATGATATATGATTATGATTTAAAACTATATCTCTTCTTCATCCCTTTCTTTTTTTCTTTTCCACTGCGTTGGTATATTCTTTTTTTTCTCTCTGTTTTGACTGATGCAAAAGAATTTCATAAGTAATAATCTCTTAATAAACCTCTGTTTCAGTCTGAAAATGGCATGTGAGTGACACCTGTTTTAAAGCTTTGTCAAAACAATGTAAGTAACAATAAGTATCTCTAACTCTATTATCTATAAATGTGGTATTTACAAATGTTTTCTCCATGGTTTATTTTTAGAATTTTACTGCCATGCTTTTGCATTCACCAAAAACAGAGACAGAGAAAGAAGAAAACCAAAGAAAAACTAAGTGTTAACAAGAACGAGATAAGCCCAAACTGCATACAAAACTAAACAACCGAGCTTCTTGCAACAGACATAGCAGAACCGTATGTTACTCTTTAAACTTTTTTTTTGTAACCTTAAATCTCTAAATCTTTAGCGTGGTTTAGAAATAATTATGTGACGCTGCTTTCAAAGATATCAACAAATCTGTTTGTTATGGTTTGACAATTTCACAAATCTGTTTTTATAAGAGAGCATATTCTACTTTCGTAGGATTTTTTTTTTTTGTAATTTATCTAATATGACTATTCTGAATACATGTTTCATATTATTTTTATTATATTAATCCGAAAGAAATTTAAATTTCAGAAAACTAAATACATTTTTAATATTAAATGTTTATTATATTAATCCTAAAGAAATTTAAATTTCAGAAATGACATATACTAATATATATAAAACTGAATAGATCAAATGAGATATTTTAAATGCAAGAATAAATAAAAGCTTATATGAACAAAACTTGGATCCGTGCATGGCACGGGATAGTAATACTAGTAATATATAAAGCAAAAGTAACTTTCTCTCACTCCATATTATACAACAAAAGAAGAAATGTTGACTCCATATTATACAACAAAAGAAGAAATGTTGAAGAATGTTTCTTCGTAAAGCAATTTTGACCAAGTTGGAAAAAACTTTAGTGCCATGTGTGCATCATTACCCTAGAGGGTTTCTTAGTTATTTTATTAGTATTTCAGTAGTAAAGTTAGTAAGCAACTTAGATAAAAACTTTTAACTTTTACATCCTCCATTGCATGTTTCTTATTTAAGGGTTCCAAATATCTACCAGAGTACAACTGTGATATGCAAAATTACATGACTACAAGACAACCATGACACAAGACAACAATACTACAAGACAACCGTGACACAAGACAACAAGGAGCCTCAATAGTACAACCGTGACACAAGACAAGCAGAGCCTGTACAATCATAGAAACCATTAAATACAAAAGGAGCCTAGTCGTTCAAACTCATACGAACATATACCAACTTTCACCTTGCCAAGAAGCCTCAATAGTATTGCAATGCAGAGAGATAAAGAAGTCAAATACATGTCCTGTCGTTAAGGAAAGCTTTGCTCAAAGCCGTAAAAGCAGCACCCAAAATAGCCAATGGTCTTGTAATCAAAGCAAGACCTAAGTCAACACAAAATCTCTTAACAAACTCTACAAGATCTTACAATTAAGCTGTGAAAAAATACAAGCTTATCACTAACCCAGATTAACGAAAATCACCAGGATAAAATAATTTGTCCTGTAACTGCAATATAACGAAACAAAGTAATCAAAGATCATAACAGTGAGGATCATCCAGAGTAATGTTTATCCTCCGCTTTGCTACCACCAAGAACCACACACACCTACCAAAAAGAAAGGTAGGTTTGTTGCTATTACATGTTTTACTTGCAGCATATCATCGCTCAACTTGTTGACTACAAAATGCATCAAGTTCTTTTCTTTTTTTTTTGGAAACAGACATCAACATGCTAGCAGAGATGTAAAGAAGGATTCAAAAGGTAAGACTTGTGAAGATAGTTGACCTCAATGCAAGACAATAACCACTTGAGAAACCATAATCAAAGAATTACAATCAAGATATAATTTTACTCAACTTATCGCTTACAAAGTTGCAATTCCTCAGACAATCTTGCAACTTACTCTTCCAATTCACAAACCCTAGATTCTGCATCTCTCGCCCTCTCATCCGCTTCATTCCTGAACTCCATCAAGGCATCACGACTAAATTGAGAGAAAAAAAAAAGAGATCAGATTCTCAAATTCCAGGAAAAAAATAAAGAAACCTAGAACGAGTTACTAACCATAACTCGGTCTAGTACTTGGTCTTTCTCCTTTAATCTGGATTGTAGAAGTATATATTGATCTTTGAGGCGTAGCTGTGATTCTTCAGACGCAAGAAGCTTCTTCTGGAGAGATTTGATTGAGATGGGAAGTCCTAATCCGTAAAAGAACTCAGCGTTGTGAACGCCACTCTGATCTGCCTCCATCTCTCTGTAGAAACACACACAACCACCCATTTATAGATTTTGAAAGTTGAAAGTTTTGAATTTTTGATGATGAAGAGACACAAGAGTCATTCCGTCGAGGAAGTGAGAAAGGGATGATAGATTTTGGCCAACAAGTGTCTTAAAAGACTGTCCCTTCTCGTGCCTAATTAAGCAACGTCCCCTCCCTTTAATCATTATTTTTATTTTCTTTCATTGCCTTTAAGACTAAGCAACTGCGATATCAATGCTCTTAGTGATTCACATTTATTTTATTTTTTATTTGATTATTTATTTAACTTATATTATTATAAAAATAGATGAAAAATAGAAAGAAATACTTTTGGGATAATGCTGCTCTAAGTGCTGTATTCAAGTTTCTTTAAGTTTTTTTTTCATTATTTTTGGCTCAAATGCAAACACATTTTCATTTATTTTATTTAATAAAAACAGTCATTTGTTCCAAGCATTCCTTGAAAGTAGACAATATCTCTGACAATTTTGGAATTCAAATTTGCTTAAGTCGGGTTTTGGATATGTTTATTAGATCCGATTGTATTAGATTGATTTAATATAGTTTAAATTCTCTAATTGGGTCGTAATCTAATTTAAATAAGTCATTTGTTGATTAATTTTAGGGCTTAGGGAATAATAACCAATTTTAAATCGATATCTTTTGGTATTAGTTTGACCTTCAAAGCTCATAGAGAACTGCGTTTCGAACTTTTATCGTGTAGGAAAATAGGTTGTTAAATTTAAATAGTGTACAATTAGAATAATGTTGAAAGATTGTGAATATTTATTACTATATAACTAGGTGTTTCGTCTGCACCTGCGGGCTTAAAATTTTTACAAAAATTTGTAAATCAATATATTATTATTTCAAAAGTCACTAAAATAAAATATTTTCATTCTTTTAAAATATTTATTAATTAATTAAATATTAAAAAATTTATCATATGAACCTTTATTTATTTTAAGAAAATATTTTTTATTACGCAAAATAAACTTGAAAACATTCATTTATACGAAAATTATATACAGAAATATATATTTATTTTTAGAATATTATGATGTAAAATATTTTTGAATAACCTAATATGGAATCTTTTAAGAGAATGATGATTATCAAATTGATAAAGTTTGTTTTTAATGTATTAGTAATAATATGTTAACAAATCTTATTTAATTATTTATAAGGATGATAAATAATCTAATACTCTATATATATATATATAATATAAACATATATAAATATTTTAATTTTACAAAATCAAATATAATTTAAAATTAACTATGACATTATTTTTAAATTTTTTTAGTTAATCTCAAGATAGTGATACATTATCTGAAAAATCAATAAATTATTTATTAAGATTAATAATTGAGAATAAAATATGACTAAATCTTTAAATTATAGTATGAAAAAATAAACAAAAAACCCTACAATTAAGAAAAACATGATAATTAAACAAATCCACTTATCAAAAATAATATAAACATATATAAATATTATGTTTTTACTAATTAGATATAATATAAATTTAAGTATGATATTATTTTTAGAATTTTTAAGTTATTATCAAGATAATGATAAATTATCTGAAAAAATCACTTAAATTATTTACTAAGATTAATTAAAAATAAAATATGATTAGATCTAAAATTATGAAAAAATAACAAATAAGCAAAAAACTTAAAATTATGAAGAGAAAGACAAGTAAGCAAATTCACTTCTCAAATATAGTATAGATAGTTCTGGTGTGGAAATAAGTCGTCACCAAACAATTCACACCTGTTTTTCAGTATCAATCATTAATGATAAGGTTACTATTATATGTACCATCTATTTCTTACAGGTGGTTCGATATGTTGAATATAAGCTTGAATGTCCAGTACATGATTTTACATATAGGCGTGTAAAAAGCTATACAGAAAAAAAATACAGTTGGTTGAGTTGTCTGCTAGATGCTTGCTTGAGTTGATAATTTTAGTTAATCATCATTATTATAGTATGGATCCAAAATCTGAGTAATCCTTTCCATTAATATTACAAATAGGCATGAGACTTATTATTCGAGATCCGGATTCGGTTTGCGATCAGCTCTGCATCCGATTCGAAAATAAGATATTTGAGGCGTCTAAATCCAGATCTAGATAGTAAAATCTTGGAACCGTTAAAACCAAATCTAAATCCGGATATATTGATTTTTAGGTCTGGATATCCGGATCCGGATTTTTTAAAAAAATATTTAATATTGAATTTTGTTGATAATTATATTTGATATATTAATTTTTATACATAAAACTAATTTTCTAATATTATATTTATTTTTAAAAAAATATTATATACATATATATTTATATATTTGTATAAATATTGAAATTATATTATTTAAAAAAAATAAAAATATTTTAGTTTCTTATAATTATTTTTATGAATCTGGATGAAGATCCCGTTACTCGCGGATAGTACGATATCTAAATAGATATTCCTCCTCTCCACATCTAGAGCAGGTTGTATTACCTAGGAGGCCTCTCTGCGAAGATTGTCACCTATTGGGAGGCCGTGTTTACCTGCTTTCCAGAGAAAGAACTTCAACATTGGTGGAAGAGGAGGATTCCTGACTTAGCTCTGTAAATTCTAGATTTGTTGAGGGGACAGATAAATGAGTCTTGAGCGCCTAGGTCACTTGGTCTTATCGTCATGATCAGAGAGGAGAGCTCAGGTAGGATATTATCAATAAGAGCTTTGTTCCACTTTCTTGTATCTCTGGTGAAATGTCTGATAACACTAGATCTTTATCTTTTTGAGAGATAGGACCAAAGGGCTTAAGATTACTTCATGACATATCCAGGAATCAGACAGAGGTATGTCGTCTCACCATTACCCACTGTCTTTCCCAAGTGGCCAAATGGTTTAGTAGTAAGTCTCGGCCTAGCTTAATACTTTTCCATCCATGAAAGATGGCCGTTGCAGCTTTGACCTTCAGAAAAGATGACTTGCTGTAGTATTTTCCTAGCGGGATTTTTTTCTAAAAGGAAGTCTAAACTCGTGATTAGCCTCCAAACGATTTTAGGTAACAGGGATTTTCACGTTCACATTATTTTTTACAATTTTCCCTTACTGAATTAAAAAAATTAAATATAATAATTGTCACTGTTAAAACTTCTTATCAACTAAATTTTAATTTAATTTTCTTTTTACTTTTCTCAAATAACTTATATATAATAAAAAAGAAACATGATTAAAATTTTGAAACGAATTTAATATGGATACATTTTAATATATTATGCGATTTCATAATGAGGAAAAATATATTTAAAAAGTCTTCTGTTAAAACAGTATCTTAAGCAAGATTCTGTTATATAAAATAATAAATATTTTATTTATATCTATAAATTTGTTAGAGTATTATAAAAATAATTTAAATAGCATAAAACATGTTATCTTTAGTTGACTAAAGATATTATAGCTAATACTATTGAGATGACTTATTCATTTTTGCATATTACTTTTTATGAAATAAACATCAACACTTTCTTTTCATTTTTACCAGACTAAGAAAATAAAAATATATATGTTCTTTTTGAAAAAAAATATGTAACTAAAGACGTTTTTTCAAAAACAAATCCCAAAATTGTACTTACATTAGATGTTAAAGTATTTTAAAAAAAAAAAATTGTTTAAAATATATTTGTTACTGGATATAGTAAATAATCTATTTTTATCATAGTTTATAGTTTAGTAGTACAGATAAAATGTAAGTAATATTCATCATAATATGTCATGTTATAATAATATATACTCTAATACATAGAACTATGATGTATATCAGTATCCATCCATCTTGATATTGTATTATGATAATTTGCAGACTATATGATAGTATATATTTTTTTTTTCATTTCACGCTGATGCGTAATAGGCAGAAAACTTATAAAACTTCTCGACAAAAATATAACAAAGCTAAAGGTTAAAAAAACACCTTTTACAACTATAACAAAGAAAATCCTAGCTTTTAGTAGACGTATGTAATTATCGTTTTTAGTTTATATGTAGTTAGTTAAAAAGATGTATGTTTTCTAACAATTGAAGGTTTTGCTAATAAGGATAATATGAGATAATTCAAGACGGTCAAATTTCTAAAGCCTAAAACTTAAGAATACCATATTAAAATACTTTAAATTAATAACAAGTGATGCAAATTTTAAACTAAATTTAAATACTGTTGAATATATATATATATATTAGTCTATACAAGGTACAGACACTTACCTAGTATAATATTTTGCTTTATAAATAAGCACCGAAGAATCATCTAGTATATATATGACCAACATTATGATATGATAATTTGAACATTATGATGCTTTTGAGACATCAAGAATGAGTTATTTAGATATCAAAATTTTGAACATGTTCAAAACTTTGGGTACTAGAAAGATGCTAAACAAAGTTAAGAATCTTCAGGGAGTCCGAGCACGAAATACGTTCACGCCCAGTGTGCCGCGCATGAGAGCTGAAGGATCGTAAGGTTCGTTGAAGTACAGAAGATAGTCAAACATCACCCCATTGACCTCACCCCGGATCACGAAACTATGCGGAAGACTGTTGGGAGCCGGACGACAAAGTATACCCTGCACCCTTCCATTGACCAATTGCACAATCACCAGACGAGGAGGAACACTGGGAGGTCGTTGGTACATAATATCCAAGCCACTATGCTGGAGACCAGCAGCAGTAGCCACCATACGAATAGGAACATTGGGAAGCAGTGGGTGCATAACCTCCAAGCCACTATGTGGGAGACCAGCTGCAGTACTGATATCATTGTACCCAGTAGCTATCTGCATCTGTTCCCATGCCCGCTGTCTCCCCTGGTCGGCCAAGTCTCGGGTGGAACTGAGGTGATCATCTTTCAAGTGATTCTTAAGCTGGGAATATGTCCCCGAGAAGTTGCAGTTCTCGAAAGTGCAAGACCTTGCTTTAGCATTTAGAACTCTCCTTCCACCCGGGGGCACCTTCATCGCCTCATAAACCTCTCCTCTGCAGTAAGGACAGCTCATGACCTTCGTTACGCGGTTCATGTTTTTCTTGCGGTACTGCTTGAAACAGTTGGAGTGGTGAACACTCGTGTCACACATGTAAGCACGACATCCAGTAGAGGATGAAAAGCAACGCAGGAGGATGGCATTGTGTGGTGCTTCCTGGCAGATCACACACAGGACATCCTCCCATTGGCTTGGGCCTTGTGCCTCGACAGGTTCTTTCTTAGTCCTTGTAGAGCGAAGCGGGTATGGTGACACTCTTGTCCTGTTGCTTGGCACTGGTATCTCCTTCGGCATCTCTCCTGGTAAAATGATGTCAACATTCACCAGAAACAACATTTAATCATGAAAATCAAATTCAAAACCTTTTTCTTAAGTACTAAATCTCAAGGCTTAAATCAGTCTTCCACACAACACTCAAGATTGTTTTATACTGGGGAGGTTACTGACACGACTATTGCAAAAGGAAGAAAAGTGCATGGAGATCCATTAAACAAGTATCATAAGCAAGAAAACAAATGGCGTGACACATATATGGACGACAGATGATCGGAAATCCAAAATGGTTGGTCAATTAAATTGAAGTATACACCACATATTAAAAACAACTAGATAATTTCGATGATCATCTCTCATAAAAGAGGTTACCAGGATCTCTCTTTATGATTCAGAATCAGAGTTCTAGCCAATATGGATTACAATCTAATCAAAGAAACTGAAAAAGTAACAGACATGAGTGGGAAAAGTCGATTACCTTCTCGTTTTTTCAGTTTGGTCTGAAGAGGTGAAGATAGGAGTATGCCTGTTTGTGTCATGTCTTGTGGCTTTTATAAGGTATTCTTGTGTCAATTGTAACATTGTACCACTCTCTTTGTAAGGGAAAATATCTTTTCTTTTGACATTCATGGAATTTCACGTCAAAGAGATAAAAACAAAAGTCAAATAAACCACCTTTCTATTTTTTGTAAAGAACTTAAAAGGTATGTATTTCCTGAAATCTTATCTCCAGCAAACTGACAACAGAAAATGAACCATTGAAATCTCATTTTTTTGTTGACAAAGAAAAAAGAAATCTCAATTTTTAATACGTCCTCCGTTTCATATTAAGTGTCGTAGTAGAAAAAAATTTTCGCTGCAAAATAAGTGTCGTTTTCGCATTTCAATGTAGAATTTATTACTTTTATTTTCTATTTTATTTTTCTGTTTGTTGAGATTTATAGGTAATGATTTTTTCATATACAAGATTAAATGATTTCTTAATCCGTGTGCATGAAATTAGAGTGACATTTATAATGAAACAAAGGGAATAGCCTTAGTATGTTTATTGAGGTGTTAATAATAGTCGTAATCATTAAAAGACAATCTATTATTTATATATATATATATATATATATATATATATATATATGTATATATATATATTGTTGTCACAGAATTATGGTAAATACTGTAATCATGGTTGGATTTAATGTGGTTAATGAGCAAAATCATTAAAAGACAATCTATTATCTTTTTAATTTTCGATCATATAATGTCATCTTTAATCAAAACTAAAAAAAATACTATTACTTTTAAAGTATTTTTGTGGAGATGGTTGAATTTTAATGTGTTTATTATAGTAGCGCTAATAATGAGCAAAAATAGTAAATGACAATCTATTGTCTTTTAAGGTTCTATCATATAATATTGTCTTTGATCAAAACTAAAAATAGTATTTATGAAAGTGATGTTGTATAGATGGTTGGATTTTAAGGTGTTTATTGTGGCGCTATTAATGAGCAAAATCATTAAACAACAATATGTTACGTTTTTAATTCTCAATAATATAATGTTCTCTTTAATGAAAACTAATAATAGCATTTTTAAAATTATTATAGATGGTTATATTTAATGTGTTTATTTCGGCGCTAAAAAAATATTAAATGAAATTATATTACCTTTTAAAGTTTTGATCATATAATGTTGCCTTTAATCGAAACTAAAATGTATCATTTAAATAAAATCATATAACAGGTTAGAAGTATTTAGAGTCTTTAAAAATTTAGAAATATTTAAAAAAAAATTATAATTTATCAAAAATAATAATTTTTATTACGTAAAATAATTTTCAACAAAAAATATATCCGTCCTTTTTAAGGGCGGATCAAAATCTAGTTACTTTTCAAAGTGTTGTTGCAATATTCACTTTGGTGTTTTTTTTGCTTAATGATTTTGAATATTGTTAGCGCCACAATAAACACATTAAAATCTTACCATATACAGAAACCGATATAGATGATGTTTAAATGTGAGTTTCTTAAGAGAATGGGTGAATACAGAGATAATTGGGATGCTTGATGAATT
The DNA here is from genome assembly GCA_026261945.1 of Hirschfeldia incana. Classification (NCBI taxonomy): domain Eukaryota; kingdom Viridiplantae; phylum Streptophyta; class Magnoliopsida; order Brassicales; family Brassicaceae; genus Hirschfeldia; species Hirschfeldia incana. Next base: position 85,132 of record JABCMI010000046.1, read on the forward strand.
GTAGATACATATTCTAACTTTAATTTTTTATCTTCATTCTTTAAAATTAACAATGATGCTAGAGTTAATTTTTAAATCTAGAGTAAAAAATGGCTGTAAATCATTTATCTACTAAGCAATGTTTTTTTGTGATGTAGAAAACTTATATGACTGTAGAAATATATTTCTAATCTTTTTTTAATTATAGTTTTTACTGTTATATTTAATACATTTACAGCAAAAAAAATCTACAAATTAAATTTTATAATAAATATTTTAAAAGTACAACCCAATTAATCACTTCCAATACTTTTTTGTCGCCAATTACTCCTAATACTTTTTTTATCCACAATCACCCCCAATACTAAATCGTTGGGATGGCAATCAACGACCTGGACCGCGGACCTGACCCGTAAAGACTTGTTGCGGGGCGGGATTGGGCCTCCATTTGACAAACCAGCAAAATTGTGGGCCTCGCGAGACGGGCACAAAACGGGACAGGCCGAATGCGGGACGGGCTCAAAACGGACGGGCCGAATGCGGGAGGATTTTGAAGACCCGCAACCATATGTCCTCATTTCTGTTTGGTTTTGTTTTCAGTACTATAAATTGTATATTATGTGAGATTTTCTTGTTTAAGTTTATGGATTTTGTTTTCAGTATTGTTAAGTGGTATTTTAAAAAAAAATTGGTTACAGTGATGTTGTTAAGGAGTTACTGCTTGTTGAAGAGCTACTGCTTGTTCTTTAAACGGTTCGAATTGAAAGTTTGAGTTAATGCAGAATCTTGTCTCTACACTCTAAGTTCAATAGCTTGTTGAAAGAGAAGAAGAAACCATTAGTATTGAGTTATTGTTATTATACAAAGACATTACTTTACAAAAAGTTAAACAACGAGTATACTTGAAAAAACTGAATTTCAATGTCCAAATGGTTCTCACTTACTTCAAGACCATTAAACCAGCGAGTGATCACACTGGATGTTGTTGTGATTGATGTTGTTTAGCTCTTTTCAAATTTCTTACACAACTCTTCTACTTTAACATTCATGAAGGAGGTTAAAAAAAGGCATTCTGCAGAACAGTCCGCGAAAGCTTATAAGTTATGCAATACAAGATTGAGCAGTTATTTGTAAGACTACGGTTTGCGCAAGACAAGTCTGCCGTGACCCGTTTAACGACGAATCCGCTGCGGTACGGGACGTTATGGGACGGGATAGCCCAATTGCTATCTCTACTAAATCGAAGAAATACTAATTTTGACCATGTAGCTTTTGCTGCCTTTTTATTAAAAAAAAAGATAAAAACGTAAAAAGCAGATTCGAGAATTATGGCCTCGTTAAAGATAGAAAGAGGGGAGAATTGCTAAAACTAACCTAAATATTGAAGTCAAATGCATTGGTGTACCCCAATTTCTGTCAAATGCAGAACCAACCTAAAGGAGAGATGAAAATATTATTTGGTCCTTATGACTAAACAAAAAAACGGAGTTGTATTTACGTTTTTATCGTTTTGGAAGTCTACATATTGAAGACTGAAGTCTACAAAGTTTTAGACGTCCAGCGAAGTCTAATGTGTAGACTTGAAGTTTAGTCTACACTAAAATTTAATCTACTAATTAATTTTAACATTGTATAAAAATAATTATTGTGATAGATTTAAACTAATCATCAATATAATAGATAATATGAAGTAGCTATATTAAAATTGTATATAATTGAACAATTTTAAGGAATATGTACTAAATTGATAACCATGTGTTAACAATGTTCATAGTTTAGAAACAAAAGGTTGTAACATGTTATGTCTCTTAGTGGTAGATTTTCAAGGTTAGACTTTAGATTTTGATTTTTTTTTTGTTTTATTGACTTAAATCTGCTTATTAATGTTTTGTATTTTATATTTTGTGTAATTTTGATATTTGACACAGTAAATGAAATGATTTGATTATCAAACAAACTATTTAGGGTTTGAGATTTGTGGTTTAGGGTTTCGTAGACCTATAATAAAGTCTATACATCTGTAGACGTCTTTAGCAGTCTACTTTGTTTGTATTTATCTTTAATTTTAAATTAAATGTTCCAAAATACTAAATTTGTGTTAAAAATATACATAATATACTAAAATAATTAAAAGAATTAAGAACAGAGAAATTTATTTTGTATATTTTATTTAAAAAACAAGATAAAGAACAAAAAATCATAGTAGACTTATTTATAAGTCTACCAAACCAAAAGTAATTTTAATCTAACCAGATTTTAACCAAAATAGTTTAATTTAACCAAACTTAAACCAGGAAAATTTTAACCTAACCGGATCACGTACCCTACATATAAATATACTATCTTTTGTGAAATTAGGTCAAATCACAAAATCTAGCGCCGTTGCTCTTTCTCGTCGACGAGGCGATTTCCAGCACTATTTCTGACGGTCTTCAAGTAGTTTCCTTCGCCGTTCCGCCATCTCTGCAACATCTTCCCTATGATAAGGTCTGTTTATGTTTATTTTCAGAACTTTGTTAGAGTCATGTTGTTAGTTTGTTAATTAACCTTTTAATTTTCTCTTGTTTCAGATCTGATTGGTTTCACAATGAACAGTGCTTCTGCCGCTCAACCTCATCACCGCCTGCTCTGTCGCTCTATATCTTCTCTCTGGTAAGTACATCTCTTATTTTTAGTGTCTGTAGGTGTTTATGGCTGTAAAGTAACCACCTTTACCTCCTTTTGTTGCAGATCCGAAGAACAAAAGGTACTTCATCTCTCCTTAACTTCCTCTCTCCTTGGTTTCATCTATTCCTATAACTTCATCTTTAGTTTGTTAACTAACCTTTTTACCATCTTTTGTTTCAGATCTGTACTAGCGCATCGTCTCCAGTCTGTACTTCTGAAGATCTCATCCCGATGAGCCTCTAAAGGTAGGTAAAAACTCAAAATTTATGTTTTTTTTGTTTAGTTCTGCTTTATATGGTGAATATTTATTATTTATACATAAACAAACACGAGCTTTGAAGTCATATAATTTTTTTTGATAGAGCTTAAATGGTTTATTGTACTAATCTATTGTATTTTTTTCAGCAATGGAGTTGGCCCTTTCTCTGGAGAAACTTACCAACGAGAAGCTTCTTAACCTTCACAGAGTATGTTTGTTCCCAAAACTTATCCATTTATTAACTCATCAAATAAAGCAGTCACACTAATAATCAAAAACAAAAAAATGCAGGTGGCGTCAGAGAACAATGATCCCCAGTTGGCTGATTTCGTTGAGAGTGAGTTTCTTGGAGAGCAGGTGAGTCTTTCTTTTGTTTGTTTTCTTAACTAGTGGTAACTCGAAACAAGTACCCATATTATTCCAAAAACATATTTTCCTCCTACCCCATAGATTGAAGCAATCAAGAAGATCTCAGACTACATCACGCAGCTAAGGATGGTTGGCAAAGGACACGGTACACTGACTTTAAATCCGTATTTGAGTTCCACTTAAGACTAGAATTTTGGTACTTTTTTCTTAGAAAAGCTTATAAAATTTTATATGTGTATTGTGCAGGAGTTTGGCACTTCGACCAGAGTCTTCTGTACTTGATTGTTCCCTCTATAAGAGAGAAACCGAAGAAGATTCTATCAGAGTTTCTAGAGTGGAAAAAAAGTTATTAATGGAGCAAAAATAAGATTTGTAGTAGTAAGCTTTTGTGTGTTAAATAAGATGATGGTTTTTGTAATAATTTCCTAAGTTTAATCTATGAAGGGGCTTTTTGTTTTCAAATCATGTTCTGACTATATATATATATATGAACAAACCGAGACTTGCGTCTCTGATGTATGTGCACATAAATTTGACTTAAGATACATAATTTCAACGTAAGCATGCCACAAATTCAACATATGATTTTCCATGTAACATAGGTTTGGTAGAATAACTTAACTCAACATAGTTTTGGTAGGAATAACTTAACTCAACGAGTTTTTCACCGCTCATTCTTTGTATACAATAACTAACTGAACCAAGAGTTTTTCACCACTCATTCTCTGTATACAATAACTAACTGAACCAAGAGTTTTTCACAGTATACAATAACTAACTGAACCATTCAGTGTTAATTTCTTTTATAGATATAGATTTACAAAGATGTCTACACTTATTAGCAAACTATATACTCAAACCAAAAAGTTGATAATTTTATAATTACAACAGTTTTTCTTTTCAAAATCACTCAAACCCATTAGGATTAACTATTACACACTTTCAAATTAAAAAATCTAGCAAAAATTTTATGAATAATACAAAAATTCAGTTTTAATTTATTTTCCTACGTAGACTGTTCAATCACTCTACGATAGTAGACGTTCGTTTTAGTTTACGTCTGTAGCCACATACAGAGTTTTCAAATAATTAGAAAATAAATATTTTAGGTTTCATAAAACTACAAACGTAGACCTACAATTATGTCTACATGTTAACACCTAACTACATTGTAAAATCAAAAGTATTATAATTTCATAAATAAAACAGTTTTTCTTTTCAAAATCTCTCAAACCCATTAAGATTAACTAACACAGACTTTCAAACAAAAAAATCTAACAAAAACTTTATGAATAATACATAAATTCAGTTTTAATTTATTTTCCTATGTAGACTGTGAAATCGGTCTACGCCACATTGGTGTAGACGTTCTTTTTAGTTTACATTCGTAGACGGTCATATAGGTCTACTCGGGTTGGTTTTTGCAATTGAAAATTTTACGGGTTACCTTTTTTATTTGACCAGAATTCATCCAAGTTTTGACTTTATAGATTTAGACTTACTTTTCAGTCTACCACATTAAAAAGGTTAGTTTTTCCCATTGACCAAAACCTATCCAAGTTTTGACTTTAGAATGTAGATTTCATATGTAGTCTACATGTTTTAATTTTTTTGAAAAAGGTTAGTTTTGCAATTGACCATTGTTTGACTTTCTAAGTGTAGATTAAAATGCACGTCTACAACTTCGTAGACATCGCGTAAAGTCTAACTTCAAAACCCATGGGTTGGTTTTGCATTTGACCAAAATAAATTTGTAGACTTCACAAACAGTCTCAATTTTTTTGTCTAAGAAGAGAAGACTGCATTTCAAGTCTACACTTTTAAAAAATATTTAATTTATTTAAAAACATTTTAGTTAAATACAAAACTAACCTATTCAACGAAGTCAAAGTTTTGGTCAAATGCAAAACTGACCTAAAGTAGACTTCTTTGGCAGCCTACAGTTCGTAGACTTCCAGTGAAGTCTACTTTGTAAAGTCAAAAGCTCGGTCAAATGTAAAACTAACCTCTTTTCCGTAGCCGTCTTGGTAGGTCTACGTAACTTTTTTATTTTTGTTGTCAAAGGTAAGGACATAGACTGCTGTGGAAGTCTGCGCTGCAAAAAAAAGTTCGAAAGGTCAATTGCAAAACTGACTTGTGCGTTGACAAATAGACTGACTCGTACGTCTACATACTGGTGCAAACATATAAAACAGTCTACAGACGCGACACAGACTGAAGAAAATGGTGAAAACCATGTAAACAGTTACCTTTTTCTTGTGTGAACCTCGATTCCAACCCTTTCAACGGTCCAAACACCAAAAATGAGCAAAAAGAGGCATCTTTTACGATTTGCTGATGAAAAAATACGAAAATGTGAAGTTTGAGATTATGAAAATAAGAGTTATGAGAGTTTTTTAGATAGAAATGTAGAGAAAACAAGAGGAAGTGAAGAATTGTTGTTTTAGAAAGTGAAACAAAGTGATGCAAATGTAGATCTTGAGCTTTTATGAGCTCTAAAATGGTGGTTCAATGGTGGTTGCAATATTGATGATGATGGCATTGTTGTAAATAAGATGAAATCTTTAGGGTGTTATGGGTTTTTTGTCTAAATCTTTAATGTGGTAGGCTGAAAAGTAAGTCTAAATCTTTTTGATAATAATGGCAATTTTGTAAATAATTCAAAAACATAAGGATGGTTTGGAAATTTCAAAGGTGAATAGTATTGACAAAAAAATGGGATTGGTTTTGCATTTGACTTGAAATTGTAGGTTAGTCTTGAAAAAAGCCCTAGAAAGAGAATGGTATAAGCTGAGAGTTTAAAGGCCTATAAAGAGGCCTAATAAGATGTAGCTTCGTAGGTTAAGAACTTAAGATAAAGAGGACAATGCTTCATAGGGCTATGCCGGAATAAAAGTGGAGTTTTGTATCAAAATCCCAAATATTCGCTCTGTAAAGGAGAAAGTGAACAAAAAGGTAATTGCCACTTATGTCCTTTTTTTTTTGGTCAAGTTGCCACTTATGTCTTATGCATGGTTTATGTCATAGAGATATCAAAGTGTATGTACCCGTTTATCACTGGTTAAGGATTTGTTGACGCAAAGGTTTGGGCAGATACTGATGGAGAAAAAATAGGATTTAAGGTGTACAGATGAACAGAACCACATACTACTAGAAGCGCTTCTCCTTATATAAGTATTCATTCCAAGTAAGAGTTTTCATCACAATGCAAGAAAAGAAACTTTCAGTTTGACCAGTTTTATAATGCCATTGGTGAAGCTTTCTTTGAACTTATGAATTATGAAGAATGCATAATATGAAGCGTGAAGATGGTAATCTATGTTTCTAGGGTCCTAGAGCAAAAAAAAAAAAACATGACTTGACTTGAAACTTCTGGTATGAGTTATGGGATGGAGCAGAGGTCGTTGGAAGCGAGGTGAGCCCCTACCAGGAAACCAAGGACCTTGTTAGTTGGTGAGTTTGAAGCAAACATAACCGGTGGTGGAACACATCATCGAAGCAAGCAAATGAAAGTTTTTGAACTTTATTTGTAACAAAGAACATGACTGGACGAGAAGACACATAACTAGAAAGTGGCTTTATACACTCAAAAACTGGTCTGAACCCCCTAATGTGCAAGAGATAACCGGAGACCAACCTCAACAGATAGCAATTACGAAGAAAACAGCTAATACGAGTCTGTGACACGATGGATTTAAGGAATAGTTACAGAGGGAGCTAGTCAAAAAAAAGGAGCAGGAGACTGCTTATGTGATGTATGATAACATAGCAATAAAAAACGGCTCCACTGTTGAGCTAGTCACAGAGCTTAACTCAAATCCAATTGGTTTTAGTTGATATTCAAGAATAGTTTAATTATAAAGACAACCATAAACTTTCTAATTCATTGAAATCATCTAAAATCTTGTTAAAAATTAAACCAACTTAAACTTTAGATTAAATATACCTCTCTAATAGATTATATATTTCATCATTTGAGCTTGAGCTAGTGACAAAAATCTCTTAAAAATGTGATCATGGCGTCATTCTTTCATTTTTGTTATATTTGACTAAATTTTGTTTGTTTCTTTTCCATTGTGATATATAATTAAGTTTGAAAGTTACTGTCAGTTTCAGTCCAATCTAATTTTATGCTTCAAGTAGTTATATCCATTCATAAGCACAACTACGAATGAATCACAAAATCTTAACATCATAACAAAATCTAAGCCATCAATTCAAATTTACTAAAATATCTTAAATACTATAACTAGTGCTTTTTAGATTTTTCCCTTTTCACTTAAAAATCTTGTTTGTTTTGTTTTGGTAGGATACAAATCTGTTTGGCTTTAGCTTCAGACCGGCTCTAATTGTTATCTTTCTGTATACACTCAATACAAAAAAAGAGAGGGATTATGTTTGCGTATAACTCACATTTAATAAAACTGTGCGGATTAACACCTAGTTAAAAAAATTAAAACAAAATAATCTAGTTTTAGTAGATAATATCACAATGCATATATGGATGATGATATGATAAACTTTGTAACAAGAATTAATACAGTAGGATGTTACCCACAGAAAGGTATCTAATACGATTTCTTTCCTAGAAAGAAAATCATTTCTTTTCCTGTATAGGATAACTTAGGAAGTAGGCAATTGGTGCAATGTACGTACCTTTTTGGTGCAACCATGCTCTCTTGTTAATTACGTGTCTATCCTTCCCAACGAAAAACCCCTTCAAAACTTCAATCTTGTTATCTCTAATCCCCTTTGCTAAGCCTCAAATTTTCAAAAACACTCCCTTCTAATCCATTATATCTACTTCCTTATCCAACATATATCTCTTCTTCGCTCAACAACGTTTCTCTTAGATTTCTCATCTTGGTCCCTGTATCCGAATCTTCAGTCCATATCCGTTTGTGTGTGTAGCGACCTGAGTGACACCACTAAACAGAAAATAGACGAAAATATTGAATTTTAGGACAAACATGGTTTTTTGCTTGTGTTTCGGACTCAGACCAAAACGTAATAAGGTGGTTCAGAAACCGAAGATGAAACCCGTTTCTGTTCAGGAATCCATATGTGACCAACCATCATCGTCTTCTGGTTACATCTCACTTCCTATATTCCTTTTTCTTTCGTTGTTATTCACAAACCTAGTTACAGTCTTATGTCACAAACTCACATCTGAATGATATTATAAACATCGAACAAGGGTTTGTGTTTTCTAGGTGAAACCATTGTTTATTTGGTTTTATCGAAGTGTCTTTAATTCACTTGTTCCTACATGTGATACATACTCTCATCCAGCAAGGGTCTCATCAGATCCTGAAGCACTGCTACCTCCATCTAGGACAACCGAAAATTTCACATACCAACAACTCGCCACCGCTACAAACAACTTCAACCTGGATTCTAGGATCGGACAAGGTGGATTCGGCGATGTATACAAAGGAAAGTTAAAGATTAACGGACAGGTAACTGTAAACATATGTAGTCTTTGGATCAATCAAATCATAAAAAAATCTCTTGAACTGCTCTTTTTTTCCATCTAGAACTGCTCTTGTTGTTGTGAAAAACTGTATGATGTCTCTAATGAGCGGATAACCTTTTTTGGTGTGTGTGGATATGTTGTTGGTCAACAGTTGACGGATGTGGCTATTAAGATGCTTAATCAGAGTAGTAAACAAGGAAACCAAGAGTTTATTGCGGAAGTCCTAATGCTCTCGATTTTTCGCAACAAAAACCTCGTCAAACTGTATGGTTATTGCTGTCAAGGAGATCACAGAAGCCTCGTCTATGAATATATGCCTCTTGGATCTTTAGAAGATAACATCCACAGTAAGAAAAAAAAAAAAACAAAACTATACTTCATCCTCGATAAACTTATTAAACTATCAAATATTTAATACAGTTTTATTTGTTTTTCAGATTTCAACTATGTCCAAGAGGCTTTAGATTTGACCACAAGGATGAATATAGCTCTAGGAGCAGCTAAAGGGTTAGCGTATCTTCACGATGAAGCACAACCTTCAGTGATCTATAGAGATATGAAAACTGCAAATATATTGCTAGACCATGAGTTTCAACCGAAGCTCTCTGACTTTGGGCTTGCAAAGCTTGGTCCAGGTGAAGGCATCTCTCATGTCACTACTAGAGTTATGGGAACTGTTGGGTATTGTGCACCCGAGTACGCCGCTACTGGGAAATTGACGATGAAGTCTGATATTTATAGCTTTGGAGTTGTGCTGTTGGAGCTTATCACTGGACGCAAACCTATTGGGGACTCAACCATGGGTGCACAACGTTTGCTTGTGAAATGGGTAATGCTCTAAATATAACTTTTACGTAAGAAAATATATTGACTAACCCTAAACTCTAAAGAAAGATATGGTTTTAATGGCATGGCCGTATGAAACATTAGTTTTCAAATCTCTAAATTTTAAGAGTCAATATATATAAACATAGCTAACCAATAATTTGTTTTTATTTTTTTAATTAAAATTATTGTCTATGATCCTTAAAAAAATCTTAGGACCAGCGCTGGTTTTGATCAAGAACGCTTTATCGTTGTTGCATCTTTTATACCCAACCAAATGATCTTATGATGACTCTTTGCTGGTCCTTGACAGGCATTGCCATATTTTTGGAGCCGAAACATAAGTCAGATTACAGATCCGAAATTAGCCATACAAGGTCATCCGTACTGGGAAGAAGCTGTGAGAAGAGCCCTTCAATTGGCATGTATGTGTGTGAGAGACAACGCAAAAGCTAGGCCATCAATAAGGGAAGTAGTGAAGGCTCTAGAGGTCATAGTTGAGGACATAGTGAGGAAACACTCAATATAGAGGAGGAGTAGATAAGGGGAAGAAAAGTGAAGGGTCAACTGTTAGTGAAGAAGATGAAGGTTTAGAGAGAGAAAGAGATCTTGCTGATGCTAAGAGATGGGCTGAAGGTTTAAGAGATAAACAAAAAAAGAGCAATAAGCCACCAAAACCGATTCGTTAAAAGAGTGCTGAAAAATAATGAATAAATGTTACTATTAGTTATGTATTTATTTGTTTAACTTTTTTTTGTGTACTCAAACAGAATTTTGGTTAGTACAAATGTTATTTTTCTTAAACTTCAATGCTTCTTGACACTTTGGTTCTTTGATTATTTTAAAACGTGGTGATCGGCTTAATTGGTTTTGTTGATGATAATAATACTTGTTGGTGTCTGACAATAACTACAAAACACTTCTTGTCCACCCATTATTTCTTAACATTTCATACTTAGCAAAATGGAAAAAATAGTATTTATAGTTGTGGATAGTTAAATAAAAATTAAAAACTAAAATAAAACAAACTTCTTTACAAATAAACATTAAGATTATTATATATGTCATAAAACACATAATTTTAACCATTGTATCAGTAGTGTAAATCGCTTCATAAAGTTTGAAACCGCAAACACACACATCCACAAATCCATGGATATATATGCACGCTAAAAAACTGCAGATTTGTTTCTTTTATAGACTCTCTAACTGGGATGCACATCTTGTGAAAATGGCTTTCCAAGACGATTTATTGGATCTGGCGTGAAAGAAATAGGCATCGTCATCTTCATTCTCCAAACTCTGCGCTGCATATTGTTACGACTGTTCATTGCGAAATGTAGAACCTGCTTATGGCACTGCAGTATGGGAGTAGAGATGATGTTGCTAATGAAGGCTGAGTAGATGGAATACCAAGACAATGTTTCCTTAGCATCAGTGCTTCCATACACTACAAGAATAATAGAAAATAGCAAAAGACTGGCGACGACATTTCCGTAGCCATAAAAATTAGCAATAAAATTGGCGACGGAAAGCGACAGAATATAAAAATGTTTAAATTGTAGCTAATTTGTAGCGATCTATAGCTATCTAGCTACGGATATGATTCATAGACATTCTCTAGCTAAATAGCTACTAATTAGCGAGGAATAAATTGTCGCCCAAATTTTTATAGTTATCACTATATGGATATAAATAATTATGTATCTTAGCTGATATGTATGTGTTATATGTATGAAATTTGCATTTGTGATAAATGTTTGAAACCAATAGTGCTTGAATTAAGATAATGCGAAAATGTGTTATATGTTTGAAACACTTCAATTGATGTTTGTGTTTGGTTGATACTTGAGTTAGAGATATAATATAAAGTTTAGATTTTAGAATTGTGATTTATGATGAAGGATTAAAGGTTTTATAGTTAATAAGTTGTTAAAATATAGTAAATTATAATTTGTTAGAAATTTATATAAGATTAAGAAAAGTGTATAAACTTGCGATGTTGAAATGTAAATATTTGGTCACTACTTTTTGTTAGAAATTATGGTATATGGTTTAGATTTTAGGGATTGCGGTTTAGGGTTAAGAGATTATAGGTAAGAAGTTGTTAAATATATATATATATATATATATATATATATATATATATATAAATAAGATTAAGAAAAGCGTATAAATTTGTGATGTTAAAATGAAAATATTTGGTTGCTACTTTAGTTAGAGGTTATGGTATAGGGTTTAGATTTTAGGGATTGTGGTTTAGAGTTAAGAGTTTATAGGTAAGAAGTGTTTTAAAATATAAAAAACTTGGTTAGTAAATTATAATCGGTAAATGTTTTATATTAGACTATTAAAATGTACAAATTTGGTTACTGTAAATTTCTTTTTTCATTTTAACATCACAAATTTTATTATTTTTCATTAATCATTTTGCCTCCACTCATTCTCTCATAAATATTTTGGCTCCATTTTTTCACTTCCCTCCTAAATATAATATCTAAAAGAACTCTATTAAAGAAAAATAGTTTTGACCATTGATTATGTTTAATCTAAAGGCCATAAATCATTCTTATGTGAATCCTCTACCTTCTTTCTCATTGGTCCATCTATCAAAACTTAAGATTGTCATTTCTGGCCATTGATATTTTTAATCCTATGGCCTACAATCAATTTTCTCATCTAATTCATTCTATTCTGCCTCATAATTCAAGTTTCTCTCTGTCGCCTAAGTTAGAAGAAACACAAAAGTAAACTGACAGAGCTCAACTCTTTGTTAGATCCAACCCTATCTCTCTCGACCATGACGAAAGCCTCCCCAACGAAGCTTGACGAGAGTCAGAGGGAAGAAGACCTACGGATACGGTGAAGAGAACCCACGGTGGAGACGGTGAAGCGCATGAGCTGCGGTGGAGACGGTGGAGCGCACGAACTGCGGCGGAGACGATGAAGCGCATGAGCTACGGCGGAGACTGTGAAGCGCATGAGCTGTGGCGGAGAAGGTGCGACAGACTTGTCTCTGGTCAAGCTCTGCATTGGCTTCACCTCCTCACTACCACAGGTCATCTTGCTTCCCTTCCTCTTATCTAGTCTGTCAATCTCTTCATCTCTGTTATAATATTTGTAATTGATTTTTTTTGTTTTATTTACAGATCTGAGAATGAAACGGGAAGGAGAAGTGGTGGTGTGGCGTCAAGCGTGGTGCAGTGGTAGTGGGATGGTGGTGCGGCGGTGGTGCAACGGTCCAGCGGTGGTGGGGCAATGCAAGCTGGGTTTAGTTTTTAGGGTTTTTTTGGTTTAGTTTAATTAATTGGTTTATATTTTGTAAACCAGATCTAATTTGTAAACTAATTTCGATATATAAAAATATTAGTTTCTAATTTTTATTTTGTAATTTATTTTTTTCTTTTTTTTTGGTTAATATTGCTCCATAGCTATAGAAAGTTTGTAGTAAAGTTGTTGCTAATTGCAACAGAACGAGACATAGCCACACCGTCACTAATTGGCTACGAATATTGCTCTTGCTAATTAGTAGGGCTGGGCAAAAAACCCGGATCCGAAGAACCGAACCGAATCCGAACCGAAAAAGTAGTACCGAACCCGAACCGAAATTGATTAAATATCCGAATGGGTTCAAATTTTTGGTATTTAAAAAACCGAAACCGAACCCGATCTGAACCGAAGTATTTCGGGTACCGAATATATCCGAAATATATTTATATACCTATATATATTAACTATTTTTAGATTATTGTATATTAAAAACATTCATAATATATAAATACTTTTTAATAAGCCAAAATACTTAAAAAATATACAAATAGTCAAACATACATGTCTAAAATAGTTAAAGTATACTCAGAACACCAAAAATATTTAAAATATCTATTGATTCTCAATCGAAATTTTCAAAATAAACCAATTTATAGGTTAATTTTATATATTTTGACATATGCTATTCAAATTTATATGTAATATGTATTTTTTTATAGATTTTAAGAAATTTAAAGTATATAATAAATTTTAAAATTTTAAAAATTATTTAAATGGGTTATCTGAACCCGAACCGAACCCGCAAAGATCCGAACCGAACCCGAACCGAAATTTAGAAATATCCGAATGGGGCTGAAATTTTTGAACCCGAAAACCCGAAACCCGATTGGACCTGAACCGAACCCGAATGGGTACCCGAACGCCCACCCCTACTAATTAGTTGCTAAATGGCTACAGATTAGACACAAATCAAGTTTAGCGTGGACGCTGAGGCAACGGAATGCATATGTCGCCATCTGTTGCGTGAACCAATTTTGGCTACGGAATGTATCTTTTAGTTACAATTTGATCGGTAGCTATTTTAGTAAATTCTTGTAGTGATAACTTCAGTGTAATGATGGATCAAGGCTCCTCGTATGTTCATGTTTTGTTCCTTTACATGTTTTTTCCCAAGTAAAAGTAGTGTGTTCTTATGCTTGAAACTCCTTTTATTGCTCCTAGTTCATTTGATCCCCTAGTTTAAGATTACAAGATTGTTATAAAATTTAAAATTTCAGCAAAAAATAAAATTCAAAACGATTAACTATTAGTTTACAAATGTCATCAAACTCCAATGCCCAAAATTGTGTATAAATTGTAAAACGAAGCTTAGAAGATAAAAGATATCGACAAACTAGACAAGACCAAGCAACCCCTATAAGTAGTTTAACGGGTTTATCGAAAATAAACCAATCAATAGTCTCTGCTGGTTGGAAGCATCATATCTTTGAACTCTCTCTCTCTATGTTAAAAGCTTCGTGTTGATTGAAAGTATGTCTAGGCTTCTATTTAGGAGTAAGTGGGTGCTGAACGCATCAATTGTATCTGAAGGTTGTGTGGACAGTAAAATTTCCTCCTTTCGGGTTCTGTGGACAAAACCAAGCAACCCCCTATATGTATCAAATCGTATATATTTAAAAGGGAAAATTGTTTTTTAGGCCTAAAAATGATAATCATGTCCTATTAGACTAATCTCATATGGTTCATGTCCTATTAGACTAAATATTTTAAAAATAGCAATATTACCCTTAATTTGAATTAAAAATTCGAAATTATAATTAATAAAAAAATTGTTAAATATTAAAATATAAACTGTAACTAAAATAATTATAAAAATATATGAAAATCCAAAAAAAACTAAATATATCTAAATCATTATAATTTATTTAGATATATTTAAATATTTTATAAAAATATATTATTATAATTGAAATTCGTAATTACAATTAACAAATCATTATAATGTATTTATATATATTTAATATTATAAAAAAATATATTATTCATATATGGAAAACATATTTCCAAAAATATGTTTTAATAAATCCAAAATTTTGATTTGAAATTCGTAGCTATAATTAATAAATCATTAAAATCTATTTAGATATATTTAATATTATAATAAAATATTTATTATAATTAGATAAAGTTTAAAATAAAACAGAAAAATCATTATAATGTATATATATATATATCTTATAAAATATATTATTATAAATGAAATTCGTGATTACAATAAATAAATTATTATAATGTATTTAGATGTATTTAATATTATAATAAAATATATTAATATATTATTCATATATGGAAACAAAATATTACCCAATATTTTTTGCAATTAAATCATGATTTTTTTCGATTTTTAAAAAAAATCAATTTAACAAAATAAAAAAAATGAATATTTCCAAATATTCTCTTCCCATATTTTTGGACTGATTATTCTTATCATTATCCGTAGAATTTGTATTATAGTATACTATATTTAGAATAGAGTTAACATATTTGAAATCGATTTCTACTAGTTTTAGATTTAAAGTATTATGTAGAATCTGATTTCTACATATTTTAGATTTATAGTAATGTGTAGATTTCAATTTCTACAGATTTTAGAAATATAGGGTAAGCTTAGAATGTGTTTTCTAAATATTTTTAGATTACTATTATTTATGTAGAACACATATTCTAAACATAGTAGATTCAATGACAAAAAATGGATCTCAATTTCTAATGTGTAGAATGTCAATTATATTTTTGGTAGAACAAAATATGAAATTATGATTTAAAAATTTTTAGAATTGAAAAAATATTAATAATTTGATATAAGTATTTCATCACTAGTTTCTATTTTTTAATTTTTTTTGGTTTGTAAAACTATTTATTTCATTTATTTTGTGAAATATTAAAAAGTATTAGAAGAAAAAATGGTACAATAAAGAGATTAGTCTGATAGGACATGAACATCATATTTTTGACCTGCCCTAAAAACAAATTTCTCTATTTAAAATGTATTTTTACTGTGAAAGAAAAAAAAAATATTGCTAGGCCCACTTGGGGGGGGGTATAATTCAGATATCAAGGCTCAAAACAAATAAATAGTATTAATGTTTGTGAAGAAGGTGAGTCCATCATAGCCAATATGCATATGCATAGTTTTGGCTGTCATCATTTTAATTTGTTTCCACTTTTTCTCCCTCGAGATTTTCAAAGTAAAAACACTTTTCTATTTATCAAATCGAACCACAGTTTTTTTGTCAATAAAAGATCTGCGGACATTTTATCAAGTGGCACCACATAACAAAAGGATGAAGCAATGGTACTGTGACACATCAGCTAGTACTACTGATTCTTCTCCGTTTCGACTGTAAAAAAAAAGACGACGGTCACAGTTTCTAGTCCCTTTAAATATAAAAGGGGGAAAAAAAGGAGAAGTAAAAAAAAAGTGTGGGGGAAGAGGGAACCCACCATTTAGACTTTAGAGGAGAAAAAAAAAATAAAAAAAAAAGGAGCTTCTTCTTTTTATCATCGCTGGCTTACTCGTGACCTTGTCGGCTTACTTCGCCGGAATCTAACGAATCAATTCGCCGGAGAGAGGAAAAACGAAGGTCAGAAGAGAGCTCTGGGTGAGAGAAATTGAGGGTTAGAGGAGAGAGAGAGAGAGAGAGAGAGAGATGTATGTAGTGCCACCGCCTCCTCGATCCGATTCGGGATCCAACTCTGATTTACGCGTTTACCAAACTTGGAAAGGCAGCAATGTTAGTTAGTCTCTGCTCCTCCTCTCTGTGTGTTAAATCTTTTGAAGTTTTTATCTTAATTTACTGCATCTCTATGCTGTTATTGAGATTAATCACTCTTTCATTCATTTCTACTCTAGCTTAGTTGCTTTGTTTGCTATATATATTCTATCTGATTAGCTATCTGCCCTAGTTTCAACCTAATTCAAAAATTTGAACTTGGATTTTCTTACTCTTTTAAGGGGATTCAAATAAGTGGTTTGTCGAGGATCCTAGGTTTTGATGTCGTTTTCATTGGTGGCATAATAAGGCTTACAATCTTTTCTTGTGATTACCCTTCCTTTCAATGGTTTTTTAAACGCTAAAACTGAATTTGCCAAAGTTTGCACATTTTAGCTACAACACTAATAAAAAGTTTAAAGCTTTTTAATGTGATTACCCCCCTTATTATATACCCATTTTTGGTTTACTTTGATTAGTGTTAGCTTCATTGTGTTAAAAACAGGTTTTGAATTTGATTAGTGTTATCTATTTATAGTAATTATACTGAAATCATTTTCTCTCCCTTTGCTTCACTGAATGCTTGACAACCTATTTTCATTAATCCCTGCCTTCTTCTGTTGTTATATATAGTACTACCTATATGGGTTCTGTGGTATTGTTCTCGAGAGAGATAGCTCAATTGGACATGCTTCTCCTCCTGTTTTGATGATCCTTTAACATTTTGTTTTTCTCCCTTTTTCAGAAATTCTTTCTTCAAGGAAGATTTGTATTCGGACCAGACGTAAGATCACTAGCGCTGACAATATGTCTCATTGCCGTCCCCGTTACATTCTTCTGCATCTTCGTCGCCAGGAAGCTAATGGATGACTTCTCCGATAACTGGGGAGTATCCATAGTCTCTGTCGCCGTCGTCTTCACCATTTATGTGAGCATTAACTTTCCCTCTTTTCAACTGCAGTAGATGTTCTGATGTTAATAAAAATCATGGTGTTGTATGAATCCAACATCTTTTTCCTTCAGGATTTAATTCTTCTGCTGCTTACATCCGGAAGAGATCCAGGAATCATTCCTAGAAACGCTCATCCTCCTGAGCCTGAACCCCTTGACAGCAGCAACGTGGATGCAGGAGCTGGCCAGACTCCTCAGCTGCGCCTGCCTCGCGTTAAGGAAGTAGAGGTTAATGGGATTACGTTTAAGGTCAAGTACTGTGACACTTGCATGCTGTACAGGCCTCCTCGCTGTTCTCACTGCTCGATTTGCAACAACTGCGTTGAAAAGTTTGACCATCACTGCCCTTGGGTTGGTCAATGTATTGGGCGGGTAAGTCATAATCCAACCGAAAGTGTTCTTAAACTATTTTCATATCTCATGTTCTGGTGGTTTGTTGCAGAGGAACTACAGATTCTTCTTTATGTTTGTCTTCTCCACGACCCTTCTCTGTATTTATGTGTTTGCCTTCTGCTGGGTCTATATAAGGAAGATCACTGAATCAGAGCATACAACCATTTGGAAAGCAATGCTCAGAACACCGGCCTCTATTGTTCTTATAATCTACACATTCATATCCATGTGGTTTGTTGGTGGCTTAACAGCTTTCCATCTATATCTCATCAGCACAAACCAGGTATGTTTTGCTACCAATCCAAATCCTCATCCTCTTTTTAAAGATCACTCAATCGTTGTAAACCTTTGTCCTTTGCAGACTACGTATGAGAATTTTAGATACAGATATGATCGGAGAAGCAACCCACATAACAAAGGAGTGTTTAACAACTTCAAAGAAACGTTTTGTTCCGCTATACCTCCTTCAAAGAACGACTTCAGAGCCATGGTCCATCGAGAACCTCCGTTGCCTCCTAGGTCTGTAGGAGGGGGGTTCATGAGTCCAAACATGGGTAAAGCCAGTGATGACATCGAAATGGGAAGGAAGGCTGTTTGGGCTGACATGGGTTCAGCGATGTCAGAACATGGTGATGGCAAAGATGGTAACAACGAGAGGTTACATGTTAAGGACGGTGAGTTAGGAGTGCTTTCTCCAGACGTTAGGACGACGGTTGATGAACAGAGTGATAGGCCGAGTATGCACCCGAGGCGCTCAAGCTGGGGAAGGAAAAGCGGAAGCTGGGATATGTCACCAGAGGTTATGGCCTTAGCAGCCAGAGTGGGAGGGGAACAAAACCAGAACGGTGGAGGAAGCAGCAGTGGAAGTGGTTTAGTGACTGAGAACAGGCCTACGTAAGTCAGATAACACGATTTAGCACGGAAGGGAAGACAGAGCAGAGCTGAGCATTTGTTGGATTATTCAGCTTTAAATTCAGTTTATGCATATGCTTGTGGTTTGTTGAGGCAAAAGAACTAGGCAATGTTCTTAATGTGGAAAGTGTATTTTTTGTGTTTGCTTTGTTGTCTTAAGCAAATAGAGGTTTGATTTGGTGTGTTGTGTTTAATTGTGTGTATGAGCGAGCTTCTTCGTGTGGATTGTTCAGACTGTTCTTGTTTTAGCAGCTGTGTTGTTCATACATTTAACCAGAGAAAAATGTTTTACGGTAAAGTTTTACGAACAAAACCTGTTTCTCTGTTAACTTATCATCAAGAAGCTGCAACGGAATTATCAAGACATGTGGACCAGAAGACAGACCATTTCTGTTTTTTTTTTCTGAGCAAGACAGACCATTTCTGTAGTTGTTCATTTGAAGCATGGCTCTGCAATTAATGCTTAAGAACACTATTGCAGTAATGTTCATCCTAATTAGTAAGAGCGTGTTAAAAGGTCTCTGCTGAGTCGAAGATAGTCAAGAAAATGTCCAAATCGATTATTAAACCCTTGAATCATGGAGATTTAATTTAGCTAACTTCTTGAAAATGAAAAATCTAAGCTTTTACAGATATATCAGATCATAAATGCAGGATCTTTCAAGAGAGTCAAATAAGATTTTCCTCAGTGTTACACACAGAGATATATATGTACATATACATATAATAATAACATGGAGTCATGGACCATGTTCAACTGAAATGTCACTATTATCATTTAGTAGCCTCTGCTCCTCTTTATTATGAGCCTTACTAACAACCATGTGAGAGAGGCTCTAAAACCTCTGTAACGATTCTTTTCATTTTTTATCTCTCTCTGTCCTCTAGTTTCACTTTAAACATCAGAGCCATAAAAGCCTTTTTTATTCAAACACTCGCTACACCATAAACCTTCAATGGCAATTAAACAAGTTGGTCCATTACATTATAGAGACAAACTCTTTTGTTCATTTTATAAAGATACACCAAATAAATACCAATTCAAGCAGGTGGGTTTCCTTTGTCTTCTCTCTGGTTTGATTTAGAGTTTTTTTACTACTCTTTTCTCTTCTTCTCAACCTCTCTGCTTTTGTCACACAGGCCAAGGAAAAAATATGTATAAGAATCAGTTGCAAGAGCTAGCACAGAGAAGCTGTTTCAGCCTCCCATCATATACTTGCACAAGAGAAGGACCAGACCATGCTCCAAGATTCAAAACTTCTGTGAACTTCAACGGTGAAATATTTGAAAGCCCCAGTTATTGTTCTACTCTCAGACAAGCTGAGCATTCAGCTGCTGAAGTTGCTCTCAATGCTCTCTCTTCAAAGGGACCTTCTAAGTCTCTCACTGCTAGAGTTCTTGTAAGCCCTTTCCAAACTTCACCATCTTTCTTTTATGTTTTTTTTTTCAAAGTCTCATGATGGTTTTTGTTTTGTTCTCAAAGGATGAGACTGGGATCTACAAGAATCTGCTTCAAGAGACGGCACATAGAGCTGGTCTTGATCTACCGGTTTACACAAGTGTGAGATCAGGACCTGGTCACATCCCAACGTTCTTTTGCACTGTGGAGCTTGCTGGAATGAGATTTAATGGAGAATCAGCAAAGACTAAGAAGCAAGCTGAGAAGAACGCTGCTATTTCAGCTTGGTTCTCCTTGAGAAAAAGTGAGTTAATACTACCTCCAAATCTTAAAAAAATTAATACAATCTTGTTAATGTCTATCATTACACACTTTTGCTACACAGTGCCAACAAACTTGGACTCACAAAGAGGTGAAGAGAAAGAAAGAGAGGTAGTTGCAAGAGTCCTCTCGAGATTTAGACCCAAAGAAGTGAGAAGAAGAGAACAACATCACTCAAGAAGAAGAGCAATCCGACAAGACACAACAACAACAACAAGAGACTTGTTGTGTGAGAAGCTCAAAATGATTAATCCATATAACAATGAATCACTGAAACATCCCCAAACACTACCACCGAGATTCTGCCCTTCAACAACAAATCTCCAACAACAGTCCAAAGTCAAATCATTGCTAGAGAAGTCTCGAGAAGAACATGCAGGGCTAAAACAGAGGAGTCCAGATGATGCAAAGCCAGAGATGATGATAATAAAGTCGTTTCCTTTATCATCGTTATCAATGGAGAGAAAAAACTGTTACAGTAAACTTCTTCCCTTCCCGGAGATGTTTACCGGAGGTTTTGAGTTAAACCATCAGAAACTCGCTCCGGCTGTTCATATGAGATCAGTGATTCCAGTTTGCTCTGCTCCTCCACCTAAGCCACCAAGGCAATTCAATGAATCCAAAACATCATCTTGTTCTGCTCCAAGCTCGTTGGGAATCAAAGGGCAAGAGAAGAAAGTCTGCGAGATGGGAGGTGATCAAACTGGGGTTAGAATCAAAATCAGTTCGAACCCATGATTAAAGGTTGCGTTTTTTGATAAACCCATGTTAAGGGTTTGATCATAGGTTAGTGAAAGTTGATAAATCGAGTTATGGCTTTCTGATGTAAGTTCTCGTCGTGTTCCGTAGACTTTTTCTTTTTTTTTTTTTTGAAAATTTTACGGCCTGACATCAATTCAATGCTCTGGATTGTATTGCACGTAGAACAAAAAGAAAGAGAGGAGCAATAAATGTAGATGAAGATGAAAGAAGAAAAAAATTAATGGCATTTGTTTTTCGCCATTAATGCGCCGATTGCTCTGCTTCTTCGTCCTCTCTCTCTCTCTCATTCATGGCTTTGTTTTAGTATCGTTTTAAAAATACTGTTAAACGGCTACGTAGCAGTAACTATAGTATTGATTTTTTTGTTGACGGTTTGGTTCTTGTCTATACATTCCAGTTAATACGAAAACGTACTGCTCTGTTTTCAATTATCTGAATCATTTGAATCAACTGGCTGTGTTAAAAACAAAACAGCGATGTTTTGATAAAAGGAAAAGTGTCTATTTCAACCTGAACAATTTGGAATCGTGCCAAATATAACCCGAACTAATTTACGTTGGACACAATTTAAAATAAACATCTGCCCGAATCAAGTTTTACTTTATTTTAAGACACGAGTAAAGAAAAACTTAGAATCTCTTAAATGCTAGAACAAAACATTCTAAAATCAAAGCTAATTAACTCTAAACATTTGTTAGTTATCAAAAGGGAAAAGTGTCTATTCTAACCCGAACAATTTAGATCGTGCCAAATACAATCCGAACTAATGGTTAGTGCTAAATACGACCTGAACTCAATTAAAACTTTAAAATCTACCCGAACTTTTTAAAACGTGCCTAAATCGACATTGAAATATTATTAAAAAGTTGAAATTATATAAACTACTATTTTTTCATCGTATTAAATTTTAAAACTTTGGTGATAATTTGTTCTGATTTATATAAATACATAACATGTTTTTACTTATTATATCTTCAATAAAATTATATCTTACTAAAATATAAATAATAAAATATATATAATTAAATTATCTTAGATATACTTAAAATTTGAAGTTATTTATAAAAAAATTGTATAGATTATTTTTATTTTTAAAACTTAAGTGAATTTTTTTTCAAAGTTATTATTATATATTTTGATATTTTGTTCAAAAATTTTGAAGTTATTTATATTTTGAACCTTTTACCTTTCAAAACTGAACAAAATATTAAAATATATAATAATAACTTTGAAAAAAAATTCACTTAAGTTTTAAAAATAAAAATAATCTATACAATATTTTTTTATAAATAACTTCAAAATTTCAAGTATTTTTAAGATCATGTAATTATAAATATTTTATTATTTATATTTTAGTAAGATATAAGTTTATTGAAGATATAATAAGTAAAAACATGTTATGTATTTATGTAAATCAGAAAAAATTATCACCAAAGTTTTAAGTTTAATACGATGAAAAAATAGTAGTTTATATAATTTCAACTTTTTAATAATATTTCAATGTAGATTTAGGCACGTTTTAAAAAATCCGGGTAGGTTTTTAAAGTATTAATTGAGTTCAGGTCGTATTTGGCACTAACCATTAGTTCGGGTTGTATTTGGCACGATCCAAATTATTCAGGTTGGAATAGACACTTTTCCCTTTTGATAATTAACAAATGTTTAGAGTTAATTAACTTTGATTTTAGAATGTTTTGTTCTAGCATTTAAGAGATTCTAAGTTTTTCTTTCCTCGTGCTTAAAATGAACTAAAACTTGATCCGCGCAGATGTTTAATTTAAATTGTGTCCAAGGTAAATTCATAAACCGTTTAGTTTAAAAAAATCTCAGGTATATATATTTGTTTTTGTAATTTACATATAAAATAGAATATATTATTTTATAATATAGATATATGATAATATTTTTTTTATTTGTACATAATAATATGTTAAAAAAATCACAACTTTATGAAATTTGATGTAATTTATTTTAAAATGAAACAACATACTAAAATTTATTTTTTGCATTACTTTTCTATGAAGTATTATTAATTTAATGATTTTTTTTTTGAAAATCGAACTCTCAATATTTTTATATTTGACTAAACTAAATAGGGTAATACTATACTTAAAAAACAATTTATATAATATATACTATAGATTTCAGTTTATGTTTTTATTTTCACCACAAAGAAACAACAGCTATGTAACTAATTAATTTAAATTGATATTAAATGCAAAGGCAAAATATGTAAATTAAAAAAATACAAAAAATATTTAATTTATTATAAATGCATTGTCTAAATGTATAAATAATATAAAATACTTAATCTGCTATCTATATTTCCAAACAATTATCATTTATCTTCTTATCAATGTTTCCAAAAGTACCAAAAAATATTTCATTTTTAATAATATAGATATATAGTATGGTTCTCCCAAAGAGTTCCTTGGTTTGCGTTCATCACTTGGCTTGCAATCAAGAATAAATTGTCTACAGGGATAGGATGCGCTCATGGGGAATGATTCAAGGCTGTCCGTTGTGTGGAGAAGTTGATGAGACAAGGGATCACCTGTTTCTTTACTTGTTCATATTCATTTACGGTCTGGCATAGTTTGGGAAATCAAATTATTGGCACTCATATTGATCTGGATTGGCAGCTAACGATGGACTACTTGGAGTTCGCGGAGGTACTTTGGATGGCATTTTTATTAAAATGCTCTTTCAAACGACAATTTATCACCTTTGGCGAGAACGAAATGTGAGGAGGCATCGTACGAGTTGGATGGCTGCAGAGGCTATGTGTAAGGTGATTGACAAAGCTATGCATAACCGCATCACTCGAGTATCGAGCTGGCACAAGCTCGAAGGCTTAATGCGTCAGTGGGTTTTCCATTCTGTGTAGTCATGATTCTTCTTTTTAGATTACACACAGGTAAGCATAGCAGAGTAGCCAAATTAAGGTAACATTATTACTCTTCTGTAAATGTTAGCCCCCCTTAAGACATCTCCAATGGTTAGCTTCATTTTCTGCTTCAAAAATGCACTTTATTTAAAATGAAGCAACAGATAAAGCACATCATCTCCAATGGTTTCCTTCATAATTTTTTTGTAAAAGGAATATTCCAAGTATATTATAAGTATATTCTTTATTTACTTTATCATTAATTATTAATAGTACCTTATACTTTTTTCGTATTTAGTAATTTTACCTAACTGTTTTGTTCTAACAATAACTCAACATAATTACTATTTAATATAAATTAAACACTATCATATAAGAAATTTATTATATCACATGAATAAAAAAACACAAAACACCATATTTTGTAAAAAACAACATCTTATATATTTTTTTTCCTTTAAAAAATTCAGAAAAGTGTTTAGAAGTAAAATGTGAGCTTATTATCTTCCATTATTTTTAAATGAGTTAAAGTTATTAAAATGAATATTTTTATGTTTTTAATATATATATATAATTAAATGAAAAGAATAGTAGAAATTTTGAAATTGATTGGTTAATATCAATGTATATAATTTATTTTGGTAAAAGATGAGAACAAATGAAAGTTAAAGACCAATTTATAATTTAGAAAGTTCATCTTCAAATATGAAGCAATGAACAGTATTGCTTCGAATTTGAAATGATACTGTTCATTGTTTCATTTTGAAGCAAGAAATGAAATACCATTAGAGTAAAAATTGCTTCAAAATGAAGCAAAAAGTAAAAAATTGAGCACCATTGGAGACGGTTTTAAAGGATGAATAAATTTAAAATTTCATCAAAAAAATATAGATAAATAAATGATAATATCATACTTCCTCATTTTCATATTAAATATCATTTTAGTTTTTGAATTTTGTTCGACTTTAAATGTTGTCTTATATTTTCAAAGTAAACATCAAATTATTTTTTAGTCATCTCTGGTGGTAAAAGAATTGCGGTTGTAATTAATTTCCGCCATCCAATTTCGATTCACGCTAGGAAAGATTATTTACAAAACTTGGGATTCCTGACAAAGTGGTGAAAACTAGTTTTTTATGATTACAAAAAATTATATAGTTTCAGTTTTGAATCCAGTTGTTTATTTAACCATCTCTTATATTTAAATTAGAGTCTTACTAAAATCAAATGATTGAAACCAGAGTAGGTAATTGAAACTAGAGTTTATTCTAGACCAAGCCGGATGAAAGATTCACCAGCTTTAGGCTCTAGGAATTTGAAAATAAAATTTGTATATATATATATATATATATGCCCCCAAATTCAAATTTCCTAACTATTGAAATCTTTATTAAATCGTCCAGACCCAATTGAACCCTGAAACCTCCATCTCTAGCCAGCTCAATAAGAGGACCAACAGAAGTCTAATTATCATACCAAAAGCTGGCAGCCATGCCACAACAAATCTCAGAACAAATGGTCTTGCCATTGACTTAAGTTTAACAAAGAAATTTTCAAATCCAACTTCCATCAGTACTTTGTAGAGTCCAAAATTCTTAACTCCTGATGGAGTCTCACCCGTGAAACCCAAAAAGAAGCAGATGACGTGAAGATTAACCAAGTAAGTTTAAGTCCAAGCACTTTGTTCCAGGGACTGAGTCAGATCAAGTCATCCACACTCCTTAGAAGTGCAAACTAAATCCCATGAGACTTTAACTCCCTTGGCACTCGTAAGGGAATAGGAATCCATTACAACTTGCTCTAGTCTCGTCAGACATCTGTTCGGCCTGAATAATAGAATAAATGACTAAATTGAGGAGCTGTACATGGCCTGCAAAGGACAAATGTCTCACTGTCGAGGAGCAGAACCTTGAGTTTAATTTATCTACAAGGGTTGATATTCCTCTTCTCTTTATAGCCTTTCACATTTTGTTTTCAAATCGCACTCTCTTTATTAGTAAACGATATAAACTTCATTTTTTTAATCTTGTAAACCAGTTGGACTATTACTCCTTTTATTTACATGTCTGAGGCCATCCACGCGAATAACTGAAAACAGCTTCATTAATTCTATCTCAGCCCTAACCATTACACTCAGCTGAGTTAGTGATCAGTAACCCAACTAGATTGAGCTGCCAGTCATTCAGTTCAATTAATCTTAAGACTCTTAACTAAATCCTTCGCATTATATTTGGTTTGTAACTAGCCGAATTATATAACCATGTTTAGTTTTTAAAATAAACATCAAATTACCATTCACGCACATCAAAATCCTAAAATTAGTACTCCTTCCGTTTCGATTTAAATGTCGTTCAAGAACAAAATTTTCATTTAAAAATAAATGTCGTTTTATGAATTCAATGCAAAATTTATTGATTTTTTATTTTAATCTATTTTTTAGTAGTTGAAATGTGGTTAAGTGTATTAGTAACGATGTTTTTATCTAGTAAATATACAAAATTAAATATTTTATTAATTTGTGTGTTGAAGTCTAAAACGTTAAGTATTATCAAACAGAGGGAGTAATAACTAGTGAGCAGTAGCACACTGTTCTTCAATTTATGTTTTGTGTTCAGCCTACGAATTTAATTGACTGTTCAATACTTTGCTAAAATGAGATGATTTCTCTTTTGTTCTTGGCAACAGTTTGTTTAGAGTAGAGTTTAATTAACTCGGGATATTTAATAATCCAATTAATACAACTAGTCGGATTCAAAAGAGACAAATGATAATAATTACTTGTCAAAAAAAGACAATAGATGTTTGACCCATCCACTGGCAGTCAAACCCAAATAATGAAAATCGCTTTCTTTCCCTGTCATCAATCTTTGACTTTTGACTCTTTCTTCCCACTCCCTCTTTCTATCCATTACGATCTCGCCACGTGTCGTCCCACCTCTCTAATACAACTTCGCAACGAGAGATATGCGCCGTTGGATCCTTTCTGTTGCTGTTATCTGGGTTTCGTCTCCGTCTCTCTTCTTCTGTTTCGATCTGTTTCATTTCTTCGATTCTTTTAACTAAAGAGATTTCGGTAATTAGGGTTTCTCATAGAGTTCAAGTGAAACGATGAAAGCTTCGATTGGGATGTTGAGGAGATTAACATCGCATAAAGTCGACGCGAAGGAGAAAGGAGAGCTCGTCGCTACAGCACAGATCGACGAACTCGATCGAGCCGGGAAGGTATAAATCTCCGCCGCCTTTAGTTTCGTAACGCAATCTACGGTTGAGATTTTAATAGGGGTTTATGCTGTGTAAGGTAGTTAATTTTGGGAAATTAGATCGAGTTTTAGATTCTGGTTTAGGTAGCGAATCCGATCCACTTAGATTAGATTTGGGGGGTTTCCAAAAACCCTAGTATCAATAACTTGAACATAAACAATTATTTTGGCTGATTGGTACAATTGAATAAGCTCTCTTGGTGATATGTCTCAGGATATGCAAGATATGAGAGAGTGCTATGATAGACTACTCGCTGCAGCTGCTGCCACGGCCAATAGTGCTTATGGTATAAAGAAACAAACCAACGGTTCATATGTTTCTGAGTAACGTAGGAACGATCTTTTACACTCTTATGGTTATGCTTTTCAGAGTTCTCTGAGTCGTTGGGAGAGATGGGTTCTTGTTTGGAGCAAATTGCGCCTCATAACGACGAAGAAAGCAGTAAGCTTTTATCGAATTTTTCACTTTCCTTTTTGTGTGTAATAAGTTGTATTGTGTGACATTGTTTTATTCTGTAGGTAGGATCTTGTTTATGTGCGGTAAAGTTCAGTTTGAGATTCAAAAACTTCTTGACACATATGTAAGTAGAGCTGTTTGGTACTACTACACACTTAACGGTGCAAAAATAGAGTAAGCTCTTTGAAACTGTTTTTTTTTTTACTTTTCAGCGTAGTCATATATTCAAGACCATTACGTCCCCATCAGAAGCGCTTCTCAAGGATCTCAGAACTGTTGAGGTATACCATTTATCTGCTACTCATGTATTGAAAGATACTCTCTTCTTCTTCTTTTTTAACTCTTCTTGTCTTTACAATTGACCAGGATATGAAGCAACAATGCGACGAGAAGAGGTATGCTTATTTCAATAATGAAGTTTTTTAGTTTGGTAAACTCTTTGTCTTAAACTACTTAACTTGTAAACATCTCAGAAACGTGTTTGAGATGGCGGTTGTGAAAGATAAAGGAAAGTCTAAAGGCAGTAAAGGAGAGAGTCGACCTGCTTACAATGAGTTTCATGAAGAAGCAACAATGTGCATTTTTCGATTGAAATCTCTCAAGGAAGGACAAGCTCGTAGTCTCCTGACACAAGCAGTACGTCACCACACTGCTCAGGTAAAAAGATTAAACTCAGTTACTATTTATAATGATTAATTATTTATGGAAATTTGGTGTATCTCTTATGATTTTCTTAGATGCGTCTGTTTTACACTGGAATGAAATCGCTCGAGGCAGTAGAGCGTCATGTTAGAGTTGCTTCAGAGAAACAACACATCGACTGTGATCTCTCTGTTCATGAGAATGAAGTGGAAGCTAGTGAGGATGATGATGATGATGATGACGATGGTGGTCAAAACATTAACAGAGAAGGAGACGTCTCGCTTCCTCGTCCTTCTGTAACAAGAGCAGCAGCGGTATGTCTTTTTCTCTGATCTCTGTGACCACTTGACATGTTTGTTACAAAAATTCTTTAACTGAGATAGTTTCATTGGCCATTGTAGGGAAATGCTGATCACAGGATGACCAGCCATTCAGCTCCGTTGTTCCCGGAGAAGAAACCTGATTTATCAGAAAGGCTGAGACAGACGAATCCATCTTCCAACGCTTACGTACTACCGACACCAAGCGATTCACGGTACTCAAAACAAGCTTTAAACCCGAAACCAGCAAACCAAAGCGCTGGAAACATATGGCACTCATCTCCTTTAGAAGCGATAAAAAGCGTGAAAGATGCAGAAAACAACAGCCTCTACGCCCGTCTCCCTCGCCCTTCTACAACAGACACGCATCAGCAGCAAGCAAGACATGCATTTTCTGGACCGATCAAACCCTCCTCATCAAAACCGGCCACCACCACCGACATTTCCTCAGGCGTGTTTCGTACTCTACCAACTCCTCCTCCATTACCCCAACCTCATCTTCATACATCAGTCTCCCCTACCTCTTCACCTCCTCCTGCTTATTCTTCTTCTTCCCCGAGGCCTAACGAGCTTCACGAGCTTCCAAGACCACCAGGCCACTTTGCACCACCGCCAAGACGAGCTAAATCCCCTAGTCTCGTTGGCCACTCGGCGCCTCTAACCGGATGGAATCAAGAAAGACACAGCACTGTCACCTTTGCTCCCCCGTCATCAGCCACAAACATTGTGGCCTCGCCCCTTCCGGTTCCTCCGTTGGTCGTTCCTCGAAGCTACTCTATACCTTCAAGAAACCATATAAATGTTGCTCAACGAGCTGTGGAAAGTAACGAAGATAGAGTAGCATCCCCACCGTTGACACCATTGAGCCTCTCTCGGCAACTCGAGTCCAGGGGAGTTGCTCAGACCAGTCAAATTAGAGGTAAAACGATTGTTTAAAACGCCATTTATGCGTTTACATGAAAATATATTTTCTTTAAAAAAATTACATTGTTTGAACTGCATAATCATAGTTTCTAAGTGTAGTACCTAGTTGTGGATTTATTGAGACCTCTATAGGTTATTAATTATCTTTTGCAGGAGTAGGAGAGCTGATCGAACGGTGAAGCTGCCGCAACGCCGGTTGTAGAGAATCAGAGATCGCCCATAAGTGAATACAGTAGAGTCAGTATATGCAATTATTCTTTAGTTGCTTACACTTTGTTTTTTTTTTCTCTTTCCATTGTAAATCTGAATAATTTATCCCCGTTTTCATCTTTATTCCCTTAAACTTTTTCTCTTTAATTGGCCATAATAACACCATAAAAAGTATAATTAAGAAACTAACCTTGAAAACCTAATGGCACGTATTTTTTTTTTCTTTTTTTTTCTTTTTTTTTCATCTTCCTCTTTAAATTCAATATAGCCAATTAGCCTTTTTCTCCCTTTCACGTCCATTTTCATGGTTTCTTTTTTTTC
Organism: Hirschfeldia incana; assembly: GCA_026261945.1. Classification (NCBI taxonomy): domain Eukaryota; kingdom Viridiplantae; phylum Streptophyta; class Magnoliopsida; order Brassicales; family Brassicaceae; genus Hirschfeldia; species Hirschfeldia incana. The sequence goes on from JABCMI010000046.1 coordinate 115,509, forward strand.
CACGAACAATACCTACAACAAAGAAACTACAGACTGAAGTGCTTAAGTAGCTATCATATTTGGGTCGGCTTGTCAGGAGCTTGACAAACCTGTATGTTCTATCTATAAGTTGCAGTACTTTCTCTCTACACACTATGATTTAGATATTCTCTCATGTCTGTTCTCGTTTGATCGTGTGAGCAATTGAGCAGTGCACTGTCCACTTCTAAGACACGGGATGTCCGTATGGATCGATGTTCCTTTGGAAATCGCGGGTAAAGGAGATGATGCATTCAGCTCAGAAACCTTTCCCTGGTGTCTTTCTTCTTTTATTTCCTATGGTCTGCTTTAAAGTTTGTCTCATTATAACTGACTTTCATGATGGATTTGTCTGACGCATTAAAAACGAGTTACGAAAAAATTGAGAACGGGTTACGATACAGCAGATGCAGAGTGATTTCCCTTCAAAGTATTGATTTTATTGGGTAATATCATCTTTTGACCGTGTCATTCATTTTTATGACCGATGCTGCGTGGAAACATGATTAGCTTCAAAGGTTGAATGTGTGAAGACTTGGAAAGTGTAACTTGTGAATACACTCCGTTGGACGTAAGTCTTATGATTATTTCTTTGTTTTTTTTGGTTCTTTTGAGTTATGATTAGGAATTTGAAAAGGAATGTTATTTCTAAACTTGTCTAGGTGCTGAAAGGAATGTTAGTTCTGAACTAATAGTTCAGGCGCTGAAAGAAATGGACAACCTGACGAGGGTGAAGAAAGATGATGGAAGAAGCTGAAAGAAATGAATAAGCTCACTCATGCATGCAAATATGCAATCGTTTTAAGTTTCGTACCAAGGCATAAGATGATTAACGTCGACAATAGTTTGGCATTTTGCATAAAGCCCTGGTGTTGGTACTATGCTTATGGAAAGAAAAAGCACATCTATATATTGGGTGGAGGGGAATCATGATCATCATCTGACGTCTCTCACGTGATGGGCTTATTCTGTTGATCCACTAGTATGTGGGCCCATTATATATATCCACTAAGAGATTAGCAATGGGAAACAGAGGAAATGGCAGGAAAAAAAAAAGCTCATGTTCATCCCAGTTCCCAACAGCTTTCTTGTCTCTGGTCACTTTTGTCTTTTAAAAAAAAGAGAAAAAAGAAATTAAAACTCCACTTTTTTTCATGTTAGTAAAAAAACTAAAGAAAAAGGTAAGGTGACTGGTAATTATAAAACCTAAGAAGAAATGCCTGCTAAATTTCGAGTGTCTCTGTGAGAAAAAATTACATTCTTAGACACATTTTGACTTTGGAATATCATTATAAAACACATTCCACTTGCCACACACTTTTGAGTTGCTCATTGTCCAATATGCCCTTGAAACACAATTCTGTCGTTACTTTCTTTTTTCAAACTCTCGTTACTTCTTATTCTAACTATCAGACTTTTCTAATTAATGTTTTATATTTTAAAAGTTAAATTGAGAAAGCCACTTTCCCAATTGTGCTCCCAAATCAATAAACCCTAATCCCACCAAAATTCCAATATCTCTCGTTTCTATTCTACCGGATGAAGAAGCAGAACCCTTATCCCTAACCATAATCCCAAGCTAAACATATCTTCTGTCTCCTCTCTCAAGTGTCCACTCCAGTCACTAAAATCTCCACTAATAAGAGCTTTTAGACGGCAGTAGATTAAGCGACGAGTTATTGATCTTTCACAAAACCATGAAGCATGCGATCTCAACAGGAAGGAAAGTGTGGGGATGGGCTTGATTCTGGTTTAATCAACAAACTAGACCGGTTAGAAACCTGACGGAGATCCAAATACGTTTCATTTAACGGGTTCTCAGGCTCTGGATCTTCGATTGTCATGTTGGTTTACGATTGGGATCTCATATCACCGTCGTGGCGACGCCGCCGCAGTGGGCACACAAGAAAATGAGAAGATAAAGAAGAGGATGAGAGACAGAGCAAATAAAGGAGTATAAACGCCGCTGGAGTTGTGTGGGGACACAAGGAGAGATCGAAGAGGAAGCGGAGTGATGAAAGAGGAGATGGTGAGAAGAGGAGGAAGGGAGTTAAATTTGTAGCTTCTGAGATTATATATTTTTCCTAGAGGGTATTGGTGATGGAGAAGAAGAAGATGGAGTTTGCTAAAGAGACTGATGAGTGGATATCATAAGTTCACCATCCACAACTCTATTCCAACAATTGATGAGAAACTAACTTCCTGTTGATCGCTTGCTGTTCAAATATTTTACTTTTTTTTGTATAAGAAGTTCAGAGAGTTCTAGTTTGTTTCCCAGGTTTCAGTGTTGAAACTGTGAAATACAAAATCATTAGCTTTACAATCTGGGATGTCGGGGTCAGGACAAGGTATTGGACTCAAGTCGTAACTTTATTATGGTTTGATTCTGAAACATTTGATGGTCATATATGGCTGTTATACTCTAAAGTTGTTATAACCAGATTCCATTGCTCCCATAATCACAATTTTCGCTACTCTCGTGTCCAAAACTCATGGGGAACTTAGTTCCCAGCAATCAGTGGGAAGGTGGGAAACCTTGAAGCAACTTAGTTCCCAGCAATCCATGAATTAAATTGTATCCAAGAATCATTGTCCACAAACCTTTCAATTGTGTGTTTGGATAGTACGACAAAAACAAATTGGGTATTATGTGTCCATGTCCACATATTAGTGTCCACACATTTTTGTACGCATTATTATGTCCATGTCCACAATAGTGTAAATGTTAATATAAAAAATATCTATTTACTTTTTGTGCAAATAAAGAATATTTATATATGTATGAAAATAGATGTTCAAAGTAGAGAATTATATATATATATATTATATTAGTTATATTTATTATATGTATCTTAAAATTTGAGATAAAAGTAATTGAAATATAATTTTGAATGAACAATAATAATATTAAATAACCACCAAAATGTTCTAAAACAAAGCTTCATTATTCAGACACAAAGAAACTATCCACAAGTTTAAGAAACCTTTTTCATGAACAAATTAGACGTCCACATCCACAAACATTATTAAAACCTTTGTTTTGTAAATAAAATAAGAATTTCGAACAACTTCAGTAAATGAATGGCTTAACTATAATAGTTTTTAACCGAGAGTCATTTTCTATTTTAAACCTTTGTTAATACACACTTTCTCACCTATAAAATAGCCGTTAGGTGTAGTTGCCCAAAATCCATCCTACGGCTACGATGAAGACACACTGTCGCATAATAACTCTTCTCGAAAAATCAAAAGTAACAGGAGTTTTTAGTTCCAGCTGGATCCTAGCTAATATTCTCTCTTTTCCAATCACGCTATTCGCTTTGCCTAAAGAAGGAAGGGCTTAAACGTCCAACATTTCTTCTCTCTCTTCTATATTGTGTCTCTCAAGTGGAATGTGTTCTATTGTGTAAGAAAAGACACTAAAGTGTCTGAATGTGTAACTCACTCTCTCTGTGATGAATGAAAAGAATGGAAATGGATATATTTTATTAGAGAGAAAAGAAATGACAATGTGAAAGGGGGGAAAATCGTATCGCGAGAGGAAACAAAACGTAGGGAGAGAGAAAATGTTAATTAGAAGCGATGATGATGATGATGGTAATGGCGATGAGACATTGGGATTTGTATTTTATTTTTTATAAACAGACGAAATATAAGGTGTGGAACAAGAGAGGTACACCGTACACATCCTTTGCTTCTTTCTTTCTCTCTCTCTCTCATCCCCACAGCCAGCCCCCAGAATCTTAACCTTTTTTTCTCCCTTTGGGGACTCTTCTTCGTCTGTTTGATTCCTTCTAATTCTCTGATGAATCTGGTCTGATCCATTGCTTCATCGGTGTGTCTTTTCATGTCGAGGTTTATTATTGTTATTTATATATTATCTCGGAATGTTTCTCGATTTCTGCTTCTGCGTTTTCCCCCTTGTTTTGATTAATCTGAGTTTACGGTTTTGTTTCCGATGATGAGCTGTTTTTCTTTAGTTATAAGTATTTGTTGATCAGATTGTTTAATGATCACAAGTTTGTTTCCTGATTCATTTAACCTGTTGATGATACCTTAAGCTTTGTATCAATCTCCCACAAAAAAACTTTGGCGATGTCCCTCCCCTATTGTCTTTCATATGTAATTGAACCGGTTTCCCCTGTCTGTCTTATTCGTTTCAGGTAAGCAATGAACACTGTATCAGTGATACAGCTCCAGAACGCTCCGACATAAAAACCACACTGTCAGAATAAATGTTGACTGTTTGGTTTCTTGTATGCTGGTTGGTTGGTAGGCAAAGCAATGCGCGAGTTGTTGATGCCCTGTGACTGATTCATAGTTTCTACAAGTTTAAATTTGTTCGGCTAGAGATAAGCGGTAGTTAGTATCATTGTTACCGCAAAGATTTGGTAGTAGTTTGTTAGGAGTTCCCAGATAAAATAGGGATTTTGGAAACCGACATCTCCTCAGGTGACTACAAGTTCTTATCTTGATAAAAGTCGTTCTAAGCATTTGGTGATGGGTCTGCCACAGACTGCTTCAAGTGAACTACAATCCGATGAAGCTTCTTCATCTGCTGCTCCAAGTTGCAGCCTTTCTCTGAGTCTTCCTGTGTATCCCACTTCTCATGATTCAGAAAGTGATGGAGGCATCTCCACTTCCATTGCAGAATTTGATAGGAAAACTTCATTGGAGCCTCTAGAGTTCACAGATGATCCGTGTACATTCCATGGATCGACTAGCTATGCTGCTGATAAGGTTAGCACGAGTCTAGCTGCAGCTAGAAGGATAGTGGGTTTTGCGTCACTTGACAACAAACAAACGAGTGGAGCTGCTGATCACTCTCTACATCCCACTGTTGGAGTTGCAGGACTAGATATTGGTGGAGCTATAGTCAGAAAAAGAGTACTCTCCCCACTGAATACACTCTTCCCTGTGAAATTCAGAGGCGACCTGCTTGATATCAGCTCTAGCAACCACCAACGAATAAACTACACTAGTCTTTCTAATGCGTTCCGTGATTCTCTTGCACAAGATCACAAAAAGTTTAACCTCGCTGGTAGGTTGCATCTCTCCACCACCGCTTCAAGCAGTGGCAGACTCTCCTCCATGGTCTTCACTGATGGTCCATTGCTCGACTCTGTAGACGTCCAACGACCAACAAAAGGTGAGGTTTGCTTATATTCACCCGTATATGAAACCTCTGGTATACACAATCAGGCCTTACCATGTGATAAGGATATATCTGCCTCTCCGCCGCTCTCTCTCTCACCACTTGGTCCCAAGTTTTCTGAGAGAATGAAAGCTCTAAGAGGTGCTCAAAACGGGAAGATACTGGAAGATTTAAGGAATATCAGTGAAGAAGAAGGAGCAGAACTAAGTGTTGACCGTAGATTGTTTGATGATGCATATGCTCTAAGGAGAGCGTTTTCAATGGAGAGAGGTGTTGAATCAGCTCCTTCATCTCCGTGCAGAAGGTTCAGTAGAAGCTTGAGTGGACGCCCTGTTCAGAGGTCATTGGTTGGTTCTTTCGAGGAGTCACTATTGACAGGAAGATTGTCATGCGGGACAACAAATCAGGTTCTCTTCTTACTTAGACTCTGATACTTTGATGACTCATTCAGATGTTGACTTCTGTTGTCTTGTACAGACGATTGATGGTTTTCTTGCGGTTCTTAGTATTGCTGGGGGAAACATATCTCCAAAATCACAGAAGCTTCCATTCTCTGTAACCAGTGCTGGTGATGATTGCTTATTGCTATATTATGCCTCCATAAATCTTGCTGGAGTATCTAAATCGAATAAATTCTGGAGCCAGAAATTGAGAACAAGTTCAATCAGCTTAGATGGTCAGAGCTCCAAGAACCAACTGCGGATCCCCATGAAGGGTCGGATTCAACTGGTACCTCCTTCCTCTTTGTTTTTTTTTGCTCTATTATTCTGCATCTAGTTTTAGATACTGATGGTTTATAAAGGTGTGGATAGGTTTAACAGCTGCAGTATTTTCATCATTTACGGATGGTTATTTTTGATTGCCCAGAAGGCATTTTAGTTAGACTTTCGGTCATCATCTGAAAAATTTTAGTTGTAATCCCTAACAAATTTAAACTATATCTCTGTGTCGCGGATATAGAGTTTTTGAAAAGCTCATGATGTGAACTGCTCTTGTGCAGGTTCTTAGTAATCCTGAGAAAACACCTCTTCACACCTTCCTCTGTAATTATGACTTAACTGATATGCCAGCCGGAACAAAGGTAAATTATAACATAAAGATTACACTATAAGAATAAAAAAAGATCACACATTTTAGCTTAAGCAAGAACTATGTTCTTTTTCAGTTTCAGATAAGAAGTTTTTGTTTGTGTTCAAGAAAAAAAAATCATTAGGAATTAAGATATTGTCCTTGCTATAGCCAGAAGAGTAATAGTATAGCTTCTAGGAAAGCATAAGGCCTTTTAAACTCATAGTTGCATGTTGTGTTGTATATCAAGAAGTTGAAGTTTAACCATTAGTATTCTTTTGTTGAACTGGTCTTTTTTTGGGTATTGTACAGACATTCTTGCGCCAAAAGGTTACTCTGGGATCATCTAATTCAACTAACGAAGCAACGCAAGAGAAGACCAGAGAAGCCAAAGGCAGTGAAAAGGAGAAGTCTACTAAACATGGGAACATGAAAAAACCTGAAGAATCTGATTTTGTAAATTCAGTGCAAGGAGAAAGCTGTATAAAATCTTCCAAAGAATGCAACGGAGGTTCTGGGGCTCTACGGTACGCTCTTCATCTCAGGTTTATTTGTCCATTACCCAAGAAAGCTTCAAAGAAACCTGAAGAAACCAAAACTACGGGACAAAAGAAAGACTTGGATGCAGATGGGAGGAGGAGATTCTATCTGTACAACGACTTGAGAGTCGTGTTTCCTCAACGCCACACAGATTCCGATGAAGGAAAGGTACGTACGAGATTTTGCGTTCTTGAGTCTTTGATCAGCGTTTTGTACACAGCTCTAATAAAACTTGATCATTTTTATCTTTTGTGTTGCAGTTGAATGTTGAGTACCATTACCCAGACAACCCAAGATACTTCGACATCACAGACTAAGACTGGCACTGGTTCTGTTCCACAAGGTTGTTATGTTTTCCTGTTTAATAAGAAATTAATTTACCTTTTGTACATAAAATTTTGTTTAGTCACTTATAATAAAAGAGCATCCTTAAGAGTTCCATGGTTCATGAGACATGAAGAAAACAAGCCATAGTATAATGTAATTATGTAAATAATCGAATCGAGAATCATTTCAGAGATCAAACGTCGGAATTTCAGAAGAGAAACCATGCGAGGCCTGATACAACATCCTTGGCAACAAGTGTCTGTAAGGATCATTCTCTCTTTTCATCTTCAAATAGGCAATGCATTGTTCAACCTCAGACTTGACTTGCAAGTAAAACTCTTGAGCCTTGTCTTTATCTTTTAGCTCTTGTTCCTTGCCTGCCACGCATAAAGTGTTCACATTAGTGATGATCTGAAGTAAAGGCTCAACGTCTAGAGTAAAGCATATATGAACCTGCTGTTTCAATTGGTTTCCCAAAGTAAAAGTAGAACCGCCCAGGAATCTTAGGTACAAGTCCTGGGAGATAGCATATCTGGTTTCCAAGTTCGGTCTCATCTCCTTCCCTAACACTTTTGACGTTCAAAATATCAGTTTTCATTATGAGTTTTTTTACTTGAATAGTAGTATCTAGAATGAGAAAACATAAAAATGTATAACCTTGAGTATCTAGCTTGCTTTGTTGCCTCTTCCATGAAATCCTTTAGGATTGGGATGTTCCTTTGATCATCGGAATCGAGGATAAGCTGAGAATATTCATCCATCGTACCAAACCAAGTTAAAGTAGAGTTTAGCAGAGCAAAGAGACATTAATGCTAACACGTTAAATGAACATTATCTGAAAAATCCTTACATGGCAGATGTCGTCTTCTCCAACAACACCAAATGGAACAATCTTTGCTCCAAACTTAGATGCAACTCTCACGAACTCTGGTTGCTCTGGCCAGAACAACTTGTATTCTTCACCCTGCAAACCCTCTTTCTACATGTTTAGACAAGTCTAGGGACATAAACGTTTCTTTTTTTTTAACTCCAAGAGAGAAAAGAAAAGCACCTTTCTATGAAAAGCTTCACGGATACCACCAGGATACAAAAGTGCATGAGACTTTGATTGCAGTAGTTTGTAGATATTGAAGTTGGAGACAGGAACTGTACCGATCATCTTATATTTGTCCAACATCTGTGGGTCGATTAACCGATCATATTGGATGTTCCACAAAAGCATTGGATGTGCCAAACCGCGCATGTGAATGTTTCTCTCTTTCAATAATTGAGTTATCATTGGACCTATCTCTAGTCCCAATAACACGTGATAGCCAACGTATAGTACAGGCCCTTCTGAAGGTATACCTTCAAGGCCCCTCACAATTTTACCGTTTGCTAGTGTTGATAGATATACAGGTGAAGTAGCATCTATTAAGAGTCTGCTCAACAGAAGAAAAAAAAGTAATCATCATCATCAGTGTTCGCTATAACTCTGTACTTGATAGAGTAGTTTGTTTTGTAAAGCATGTTTTTTACTTGTGGTCGTTTAGTTGTTGCTTTAACTCGTATCTGGTAAGCATAATGTAATCTGAAATGTGATCATGAGACTTCCCACGGCGATAGAAACAAGTGCATTTGATGATAGTAACCAGGTCTACACTCTTCTCCTAACATGAGATATAGTTGTGTTAGATTCAATGTTTTGACTCAAAGGATCATCTTCCTTATGTATTGAATGAAGAGAGATATCACTTACAAAAAAGAGAAACTGTCCATTGTCTTTAAGCTTACGGACAGTACAGTTTGGCAATATGCGTGAGAATCTGTCAATGTCTGCTTCATTCAGAAGCCATTGATCACGTCCACTGAAATAGTCATAGCAACATATTCACATTACATCTAGATCAAAGAATTTCAAGAATACTTTTTGGGGGGAACATTTGAAAAAGCGAAAACATAATAGACCTGAGAAGTATCAGTGTTTCAGCTCTGACCGCGTGTATGTGAGTATTGGCAGACGCAACAGCAGACTTAAGCAGTTCCATCTTCCAAAGAAGTGTGTCCTTAGGGAAGATCCAACTCAAAGTCTGAAAATAATATGTTTTAATGATGTTGTCAGAGATATTTTAAAATGCACTGATCAATGAGTTTCTAAGAAAGTGACTGTACAGGAAGAGTAGCTGAAATTACATAGAGATCTCTTAGTACCCCTCCACCTAACACTGCAGTCAATGGATCGCCTGTGTTATACCAGAGGAAACAATATAAAACTCAGCTCGTGTGTTATGACTCACTTAGAAACACTTACTCAACAGCATGAAGCCAAGACAGAAAATGAGAAGAGAACAAAAGTGTACCTTGGTTAAAACCAAATATATCTCCCAGTAGTGTAGGAACACCATCTGGTAAAACATTCAGCATTCTTACTAGAGGTTGTGACATGAGGTTGTTGACTTGTGTGGCTGCAACACACAAAGTTTACTATGATGTACATGATGAAGGACATGTTAACTACGACAATATAAGACCGAATTTTGCACCTGGATTAGCCAATATCAAAGAAAGATCGATACTAGGATTCCTAGCTGCAACATCTAACGCAAGGCACGCTCCAATAGATTCTCCAACTAAATATATAGGTCTATTTGGGAAACGATAGCTCTCCGACTTAACTGTCCTCTCAATAAATTGGACCAAGTCTGAAACACACAAACAAAAGGCTTTAGACGCAATAGGGCTATCTTCTCGGTTAACAAAGGAGCAAGAGAAGAAACCTTTAGCAGGACTTCGGTCCCTGACCGGAATATGAAGGCACCATACATCAAAAACCCTACTCAAAGACAACAACAACATCAGAAATATCAAAATGAGGTATATCAAAGATACAGAGATACAATGTTCTTGAAGTTGCAAGAATCTAAAGAAATGAAGAATTGGAGTCACGCACTCCCCAAGTTTCTTGTGGTGCCGAATGAGCCCAAGTCCAGTACCATCAATACCTACAAGGTTTTTACACACACTAATAAAATGTAAAAGCTCACAACTCTATAGGTAGAGAAAAATATTTGAGAAATATACTACTTTTTTGGTGACAAAAAATGTATTGAATCCACTATAGTAAAAACCCACAGCTCTATAGGTAAAGAAAAAATATTTGAAAAAGAGACTAATTTTACGGTGAAGATTTTTTTATTCATTATAAATAGCAAACAAAAATCGAGGTGTCAACACTCAATAGAAAAAACGGCTAAATTATATCGTCTAAATGGTAACACATTGCAGACTAACAAAAACATATATATATATATATATATATATATATATATATATATATATATATATATATATATATATATAAGTATATAGAGATTTTTGTTACTATAACTGCAGTGTAGTGTGATTTGTAAATATTAGGAGCGGTCATTGGCGGATGCATGATCAGATTTAATGGGGGGCACAGAATTTTTTTTCGCTATATTTTTTTTTTCAGGTTGGAGGCACTCCTATACTCTGATTATAATTGTTAAAGAAAATAAAAAAGTTAGTTGGGGGCACATGCCCCCGTTCGTTGCAATGTGCGTCCACCCCTGGGAGCCGTTGTCTTTTTTTTCCGTTGGTTTTGATATTTGTGATTTGGAAAACCAATAAAATGAGGTATCAAAGCGAGAAGTAGTTAAAAGCCTTTATCTTTGTAAATATTTATTTCTCTTAAATTTCAATAACTGAATTTAACATAATATAATTTGATAGATAGAAGATTTAGAGGGACGACTAACCAGGTATAAAAAGAAGAAGAGGAGAGCCTTGAGCCTGAGAGCTACACTCCAACGGAGAGAACCAACGAGGTGGACCATCATCATTTCCCACGAAGACTCTTGCTTCCTCCAAGAAGTCCGAGAAGCTCTTATGCAGATCGGGACTTGCTGTCTCCGCTCCCGAATACGGATTCTCCACCACCTTCGCGATCGTCGCCGCTCCGTTTTCATACTTTCTTACCCGTTGAACACCTACACGAGTCTTCGACTCCTTGACTCTATGCGTTTGTCGTAGCGGGTTTGACTTCGAACTGCTGAAAACCGCGTTGGAGAGTCTTGCTGACGAGACAGGAGAGAAAGCCGAGAAGGAGCCAAGTAGTGTAACCTCCATTGGTGTGAAGCTGGAGAGAAACATGAGATGGTTTACGCAAAAGAGTTTTTGTGCGTTTCACTATTTGTTGAAAGCGAGAGTGAGAATGACAAACGCATTCGTGCTAAGAGCAAAGGACATGAAAAGGGACATGTGTGTTTTCTCAAAACTGTAATACTCCCTCGTTCAGGTTAAGTGCTGTTTTAGGCTTCATTTTTGTCACAAATGAAATGTCGTGCACGTTTTTCAATATGATTCATACAAGATAATACCACCTATGATAACCTTAAATATAAAATAACAAAACATTTTAAATCAAACTAATTATATTTTATAACATCACTCAACGGTTATATTCTACAATGAAATGTTTTCTTTTATCTTTTCCAATGTGGTCAACATATGTGTTAAGTTATGTAAACTATTTAGATTCTAAAGGTAACAAGCCTATTTAGATTTTTTTCAGTAATATTTTTTTTTCTGATAGAAAATGGCAAATGTTTTTGGAAACACACATACTGACAAGGAAGAAATCCAAAGATTGAAGAATGGAAAGAAAATTCATGATCCTAATGTAAAAGTTTTCTCTGCTTTTGATCTTAACAAAGCAGTAGATCATGATCCACCCGGTTGGGTGGGTTTTCATTCTTTTGGAAGTATGGGATATGTTTTTTTTTTATTGTAAATGCAAATTTTGTTTTGTTTTTCTTGTACATTATGAACAAGTTATAGTTGAATTTACGGACTACGAGAATGTACCACGAAATATTCACTAAACCAATTAAGTAATCTATAATAAATACCAAATCACAGTACTCCATCCATCTGTTTCATTGTACGTGTCGTTCTAAGTTTATGCACACAGATTATTAAAACATATGATTTTGTATATTTCCAAAATAAAAACACAATTACCTATACAACTAACCATATTTCAACCAATAGAAAAATGAATTGGAGAATTTTGTTAATAAATTTTGCGTTGAAATCTTAAAACGACACTTAATTTGAAACGAAAATCTTGCTCCGGATCCAGAACGACAATTAAATCGAAACAGAGGGAGTATATGGTTACCGATATATTATGAATAATTGTAACAACTTGAAGAAGGGGGTTTTCCATAAAAAAAAAAATAACTGGAAGTAAAATTTGAGATATCAATCTATGTTATGTAAATAATCATAATTTCGAATATAGTACATAAATATTCCCTAATCCAATTACCTAATCTATAGTAAAAACGAAATCACACAATCTGGCGAGATATTAAGCATCTTTGTTACGACTTGGAAAAAGGGTTTTGATTACAATATGTTATTATTCTGTTAATAATTGATGTTTCTGTTATGAAATATATCGTAACAATAGATATAGATATCAATTACATCTATCTATACTCTATTAAAAGCCCGATATAATGGCTTCTTAACATGTCCACGTGTGCAAATTAATTCAAACCAATCACAGAACACGATTTTGACACGCCCTCTGCCAATACTAAAAAACCGGACCTAATCAATTGGGCTTTACAAAATTTATACAGAATAATTTTAGTTAAAGCCCACAATGTCCATAATTGCTCCAGTTTCTTTCATCCGTAACTCTGCAGCCTCTTTCTACGTTTCGGGGTTATACCACGCACTCTTCCTCATTCAATTCCATCCTTAAATCTTAACTTCATGAGAGAACCGATAGCCTTTCATCTCCCTAGGTTTCTCCTGTTATATAAACCTCCTCCTCAAATCTCACTTCGAATCACTTTCTACAACCTCATTCATCTAATGGTGCTCCACAATATGATCCTCACTCCTCAGCTCAAACCAGGTACAACCTCCGGAGTTTCAACCAGGTACAACCTCCACTATACTTTTCTGGTGATTTCAGTCAGTAGCTGGGAAGCTCCCAGAAGACGGTGAAACCAGTTCCACAATCCACATGTCAGATTTCTCATAGGTTTGCTCTTAAGATTGATTCATTAAATTAACAAAGATATCGTTGATCACTGAGATCAGTGCATATGCTGACGTTCTTACACTCTCTTTTATCTCCTGAAGACTGTAAAACCAGTTCTATGTTAATATGGTTTCCGCTTCTTTTGTTCAATTTTTTTTGTGAAAATTGGAAACAGTACGGGTTTAATTAAATATAATCAATGGGTACACTCACCCATGTTTCTGATTTTTGGCAGGATTCAACGGATCTACATTTATTTACTAACGACAGGGAAGGACAATAGGATTTGAAATTGTTGTTTGATCAGTTGATCTGATTTGCTTTAATGTTGTTTTGTCTATACTGTGATAGTTAAAGATTATTTCCATGTGGGAGAGTAGGCCAGGCGAAGAGCTGGTCGAACTACCAAAGTAACATGAAAGGAGTAGTATTCACTACACCAAAGGTACAATTCAGATGCCTTAAATTGCGTTTCTCGATTTATCTATTCATGTATTTCATCTCTTATGAAACTCTTTCGTTTCCTTTAATTTTTTCTTTATTATGATGTGTCTAAAGACTCAACTATTTATTGTTTAGTCGTCTAAGTTACTAAACTAATACCTAATAATGTTCAACCAGGAGTGAAGTTACAACTTAGTAATACACTATCATTTTATTAATAATCTGACCAGAAGAAAACACATAGCTAAATCTAAACTCAAAATTTGTTTTGTTTCCGTGTTTACATCTTTCTTTGAGCTTGGACTTTATAGTCAATAGATATATGTTTGAATGGTATATATCGATGGAACAACCCAGGCAGGTTATGATTTGTATATGTTAAAAAGTGGTGACACCATATTGATCCACTAATGATATATTGTTCTTGAAATATCATTGATAATTCTCTTATGGTAGTGTTAGATCCATCCTTTATGTGCCACCAGTGTCACAATTGGGGGAGAATGACATGGTTAATTGAAAGACAAAGAACATACGGCTCTATGTAAAACAAGTTTTCAAGTTAATTTGATGGGAAGCTGGTGAGAGAAGTATCTCCTCTTGGTGTGGCCTTTCAAGAGATGTTTTCCTATTTTGTATTGATATCCACTTTTCTGGTGCTTTGTGAATAGTTTCCCCTTTTCTTGTGCTTTGTGAACAGTTTCACCGGCATTTGAGCGTTATCAAGGGTGTTGTGGGCTCACACGATCTCTCATTAACATGTCTCATGAGATTCTTCAAGATAGTAACATTGTAAGTGTTAATATCCATATTTATCTAAAGGCTTCAAGATATATATTCTATTATTTTCCGTATAAGCATCATATTGTTAATATTACATTTATGTATTGTATCAAAGGATCATGAAGAAAGCTTGTGGTATGCTTCAGAACTCTTCATCCCTTTTGCTAACATTTTCTCTCTTTTTTCCCGTTGTTCCCTTCTTTGTTCTGGTGATGATTATCCAGACTATGAGAATGACACTTTTAAACTATTTACGATGAATGCGTATAGAAGATCCCAACTCTCACAAAAACTTAATCCTTCGTTTGGAAAGTGCTCCATAGGCTGCTTACGAGATTTCCTCGAGCGGCATGAAGATTGACGAAAGATGATTAAGGTGTGGCGGAGCAAGAGTTTGGTCTTGATAGAGAATCTATTGATTATTCCCTTTTCAGCTGAGGAATGGGAGTCATTGTCAAAGGAATAGCTTGAGCAACAAAAATGGTATCTGTAGCATACAAGAATTTACGCAGATATTGTATCTGTAGTAGCTGCAAGCATAAGTAACAAATGAGGAATGTGATCTATTTTTTGGTCATTTGTAGCTTTCTTACTTCTGGTCTTAAACTGTTGTGCTCTTTTTTTTTTTTTGCTAGGCAAGATACTTTTTCCAGTAGATTATAATTATATTAAGAGTCAGCTATTGCCATGATGTAGTAAGAAATGACTTCGAAGTTCTAAACTCTCGCAGACATATTGAAGCTTAGTTTATCATTCCTGTAGTCTCATTATTTTTGCTTATTCTCATAGAAATGCCGAGTTACAGGAAACAGGATGTTTATCACTTTGTCTATAATCAGGGTCAGATGTAAACATGTATGCCATCGGGCTTTACATTTTGGTGAAAAGAATTATGTATTCGGGATAAGGGTAACATCACCTCTATCACCTTGATTTATAATGCATCTTTGTTATAATTGTACGGGATCCTTATTCTCTTTGTAACCTAAACTCTTTATTAATTAATCAGCTCCAAATAACCACAATGTAGTAACGACAAATCATTGACAGAGTCTTTGATTTTTAGATTAAGTTTAAAATATCAAAAAGAACATGTTTGGTTGTTTATATGATACCAATAAACAACTCCAACTCAAAATAAAAAAAAAATATTTCGAATAATTCTAAATATATTAGAATGGGGTTATAATGTTCGGGTTTATTCGTTTACAATCCATAACAACACAAATTTGAAATTTCTCTCCTTACCCAAGTAAATACGTAGGAGTTACAGAACCAAACACTGTAACATATCATGCAAAAGATTGTAGCATGTCACTCAAGTAAAATATTAAATTATTACTAGAAAGTCATATAATATTAAAATAAAGATTCATATATTAATATAATATTGTTATTCGTCTAAAACATTATACAATATCAAAATCATGGTTTATTTTTAAAATGTAACTGAAAATATTAATCTCAATTTTTATTTTCCATAAAAAAATTATTTAACTAACTTATTAATATTGAATTAGGATTTTGGCCAAAATCAAGATAGAAATAATTAAATAAAAATTATGTTTAAAATAATTTTGAATATAGAAGAAAATTATTAATCTATTAAAAGATTTTTTTAATTGTTACATCTAATCTATTATGTCATACCAAATAAGTTTGTGTAAAGGTCAATATAAGTTAGAGCATCACTAATCAATGCCAACTCCATCATAAGCTGTTTAGTAATTAACTTAAGAATCTAAAATAGTAATGGAAGTATGTTTCTACTCTACACACGAACGACAATGTTAGGCTAATATTTTCTACATAATACCAATCACAAATATATCTGCATATGTGTAATGAACATAACTATCCAAAGTACTTTTATATAGTATTTAAACATGGAAACGTTAGTCATGGACTACTCTCCTACACGTTTCACAATTTATAGTAAATACTTATTTACAAAATAATAAATAACAAACAAATTATAAAATTCCAATATCATACCAAAACAAACAAATGATATATAACACAAAATAAAAACACTTGGTTTTTTTAACATTGATGTTTAATTTAAAAGTTGAGATATTTAGTCTTCATAACATAACCTCATGAAGTGTTTGATTGGTAGAAACGGTGGATTTAATTACTTTGCTTTAGAATATAAACTGTAAGTTTTCAATTGTAGGTATATAATTGATGTAGATTTAGGGATTATTTATTAAATAACCAAGAAAAAAAAACAAAATTAGTTTTCTGGAGAGATGCTATAGAGAGATAGGAACAGAAAGGAGAAGAGAGAGCATGTTTTTGATTATTTGGTCATTTTTTTTATGTCACTGAGTGCAATTTCCCTAGATTAATATCAATAGCCTTCAAAGAAATAAATATAAATTTTGGAAATTTAACTTTTCAAAGCCAATATAGTTTTAAATTTAAATTTTAAGATGTACCTTTACATCATTTCTTAGAGCAGGATTGTTAAATTAAATTAGTTGGAGAAAAATTGTAGAAAGCATTCTGAGTATATACCAATCACATTCGAAAACTATTGTATTTTTTTTCAACAATCCCCACTTAATTTTCCATGTATACTTAAAATGATTAGCTTTCTTGATATGAGATTAAACTCTTGACCACTAATTATACAATACGAATCAGAAAGGGATAATGAACAAAAGAGTTAGAAAATAAAAATTTAAAATGTTTGAAAATTTAGCCTATTTTTTACTGTGATAATATTTTAAATAATGTATTTTTATCATTGTTTACGTTTTGCAATCTAATATTTATATTTATCATAGTTTCCAATATACTATATATTTAAATATACTAATATAATATTTCAAAATAAATTAAAATTTATGAAAATAAACCCGGGCGTAGCCCGGGAAAAGCTCTAGTTAACAGAAATATAGGAACTTCAAAATCGGAGTAGTTAGTTTGATCAGTTGAAAATTTTTTAAAAAAAAGAGTAACTGAGATGAACTTTGTGACCTGATATTCAAAAGTGAATTATTTAACAAAATATTTTTATAGCATATGTTCTGAATTTATGTGTACATCGCTGAAACATTTAAATTGGAGTACGTATAATGTAATCTTGTTCGTTCCACCTAGCTGTGTGGTTGGTTATTATTTTGTGTTTATGTTTATAAAGTTCAGCCAGATTTTAATACGGTTAGACGACATTGTCGATTGATATATTCTGAGCTAGTATAGTTTTTATTAACATGGATATCAATATAGGTTTGGTTTGCTAGTTATGGTACGTGTAATACATAAGGGATGATGCATTGAAGGTAGATATGAAGTCTGTTATGATTTAATAAGATAGATGTTACCTAGGTTGTATGAAATCTTCATCGGATGTTCGCGTCCCACTTCGGAACCGGAATCGGAATCAGAACCTTGTGGAAGCTTGCAGAATTTCGCTTCCAAAACGCTTCTAATTCTCTTTAAAAGCACGTTGGAAGCTTACGATTTCGTTTTGGAATCACGTTTCCAATTTTTAAGACACAATATTATAAATCAATACAAAAATCACATTATAGTTTTTAATTTATATAAAATCCAAAATTTAGTAGTAAAGAAATAGAGAGAATAGAATTATACAAATATTAAAACTAATATAAGTTATCTTTATGTATTAAGGTTTTTATTAAAGATATAGCTTATATTCAAATATATTTTGACAATTATTTATTAAGTACTCAAATAATTGATATAAAAATTCATCGAAACTTATATTATGTGTATTTTCCGAGTTTTAATATGAAATGAATCTAAATTATTATAAATGAATAAATTATTTATTTTAAATTTAAATCATATAATTTTTAGTTCTAGGTTTTATAAATTATATATATATATATATGTATATATTTATTGAGGATACACGCTTCCAACATATATCCGCTTCCTATTTTTTTAAAAAATCTCGCTTCTGCGCTTCTATACACTTCAGCTTCCGCTTCTACGTATCCACTCCGTTTCCATGTAACATAGGATGTTATCCTATGTTACAAAGAATGCAATTGATATAAAGATAATCATGATTTTTTTTTGACGTCAAAAGGCCATTCTATTACTCAAACTTGAGGTGGCCTGAGTAACCAGACCGGAATAGAACAACCAATAAAATGAAACTCTCTACGAAATGATCTAGCTGTCTTAGCAAGAAAATCTGCAATCTGATTGTGCGCACGTGGAACATGTGTGATTTTGAAATCTAGGAAGCAAATCTTCAGTGTCTCTATCCTCTCTAGTTCAGTTGCGAAGCTCGGCCATGCTTGAGGTTCCTTGATCATCGCAATAAGTTCTTTGCAGTCTGTCCCGAAACTCTGGCAGGGCGAATGTTGCAGCATATTCTCCATCGCCCATCGCATCGCTTCTACTTCTGAGTGCAAAGCTGATTCGCGTCTGGCTAGGTTTCGTGTCCCCATCAGTTGTGTTTGTCCATCATTGTCCTTCCAGACCCATCCACATCCACTAAACTGTGCGGTAGACGTCCATGATCCATCCACCAAGCATATATTACCCAAGCGTAAGACTTGGGGGTTGCCAATAATGTTCTCCTGTACCTCTGTTGGGATAGTCTCATTTGCATTAAACCATGTTTGGCATTCATTCTCTGCATACCTAACCAGCTCCAGTGGGTCCTTATCTATCCCTCTAAACAATTTATCATTTCAGGCATTCCATATGAACCAGATTATCCAAGGATAAGGGTCTCTGTCTTGTCCGGGCTCAATGATACTATTCTTCCTCCAGAATAGGTAGTTCATATTAGTGTAGATGCTCGGTCTTGGGAATATCTCTGGGTTCGTTGGGATTGCCGAAAATGTCCATGCTTGTAGTGCCGGTGGACATTCGAATATGGCATGAGTTACATGAAAGAGAATCATGATTTAATATCAACAAAATACATACTTTTGATCTCAACAACTCATTCAACTAATAGTTAAAATTAATTTGGTGAAGAAGAATGCTGAGAGATAGATATTATACACATAAGTTATTTCTTTTTTTTGGACAAACACATAAATTATTTCTTACTACTAATTTAAAACATTAAATACATATGTAGTTAAACTTGTAAATAAATTTGATTGATAATTATAATAAACAATTTTTTAATCTGCGTGAAACTTTCTAAAACGACAACTAAAATAAAACGAAAAATATTTATTTTCTGAAAACAATGATATTTTTAAAAAGTGATACACGAGAAAAGAACATATGTTTCAAAGGATTTTTTTTGTTGAATTATAAGATTTTATAATAAAGAAATAAATTCAGTGATAATAAACATGATCAAAGTAGATACCAAATGTTTGTAGTCCTTGAGAACAAGATAAATATGGACTTTGAATATTTTACAAAAAATAATCAAAATTAAGAATATCAATTTTTTAAGAAGTTAATGGGTTAATCAGGTTATTGTATCACACTAATCAGGTTTAGAAAATCCGTAAATTGATAAAATTGTTAGTCAAAGACTTTTTTTTGAAACTAGTCAAAAAACTAATTTTAGAAGTTTTCTTTTCATTTTTCTGCATGTAAGAGCACCTCCACTAGAGATTCACATCAAAGGGTTTTTAATATATATATATATATATATATATATATATATGTATAATACGATATTATTATTTAATTGTGGATTTATAAAAATTATAGATGTATAATACGATGTTAATATTATCTCTGACACATTGTTAAGTGTTTTGATGAGCTTTAATCAGCCAAAGCAGATCCATAGAAATTAGGACTTTATAGATAATGTCCAATGGATCAAATTATTAGTAATGGTCATGCTGTTAGATTTATGAGAATATGAGAGTTTTAGAAAAAATTTATTGCTGGAGAATGAAGAACAAGAGAGAGAGAAATGATAGAATTATTTTTCCTTAGATCTGAATAATGTCATTACAATTGATATTAGAGGAGAGAGAACATACTTACTCTAGTAACCAAACACATTTGGCTTACTAGAGAAGCTAAATTAAGTAATCTCTTTATTTATATTTATATTATATCAATACTCCCCCTCAAGCTTTACCATAAGGTATGGTGAAGCTTGAAACCCATGAAAACATCCCTCGTTAAAACCTTTTATGTGCAAAACCCAATGGGACAAAAACACACAAAGGAAAAAGAGTAGATGCTTCATGGTTTAAGGGGACTATGATCTAGCAAGGTCTATGAGTCCCAATCTCGGATGAATGAGCTCACAAACTTTGGTACTTGCTCCTTTGGTGAAGATATCAGCCAACTGATCTTCACTTCTAGTATAGCAAGGTAAGATAATCTTCTGCTCCACAGCTTGTCTAACCTTGTGACAGTCCACTTCAATATGCTTTGTCCTCTCATGAAAAACTGAGTTGGATGCTATATGAATAGCTGCCTGGTTATCACAGTGCATGGTGATTGGTGTTGGTGTCTCTATCCCCAAGTCTCTTAACAAGTTTCTGATCCAAATGAGTTCACTAGTTAGTTTCCTCATTGCTCTATACTCTGCCTCAGCACTTGAACATGACACCACTTTTTGCTTCTTGCTTTTCCAAGTCACTAGATTTCCTCCAATGAAGGTGCAATAACCTGTAGTAGATCTCCTATCCACTCTATCACCAGCCCAATCTGCATCACAATATCCCATAATTTCTGTGCTCTTGTTACAACCCATCAAACACCTTGACTCGGAGCCTCTCTTAGGTATCTCATGATCCTTTCCACCATATTCCAATGATGAACTTTAGGTGCTTGCATATGCTGACTGACTTGATTCACAGCAAAACAAATGTCAGGTCTTGTAATGGTGAGATAAATAAACTTTCCAACCATCCTCCTATAGAGCTTGAAGTCTCCGAATGATTTGTCTTCATACTCCCCCTCACGCAAGACTTTGTAGCTTTCTTCTAGTGGAGTATTTGCTGCTCTTGATCCAAGATTACCTGCCTCACTCAACAAATCAAGAGTGTACTTCCTTTGGGATAATGATAATCCTTCTTTCGATCGACATATTTCAATCCCCAGGAAGTACTTTAATTCCCCCAAGTCCTTGATATCAAATGATGTCTTAAGGAAAGCTTTAGTCAAGATGATACCTTCCTTGTCACTGCCAGTGATGATAATATCATCCACATATATCAGTATCACCACAATTTCTTGCTTGCTTGTAAGGGTGAACAAAGTATGACCAGCTTCTGACATTACAAACCCCCTTCCATTGAGAGTTGTACTCAATTTGTGATACCAGGCTCTTGGTGACTGTTTTAAACCTTAGATTGCTTTCTTCAATCTTAAAACATTTCCTGACTTGACCATATCTTCCATACCCGGAGGTGGTCTCATGTAAACCTCATCCTCCAGCTCTCCTTGAAGAAAAGCATTCATGACATCCATCTGCCATAAATCCCATTCCAGGTTCACTGCCAAAGAAAGTAGAATCCGAATGGTGTGGAGTTTAGCTACTGGTGCAAAGGTATCCAGGTAATCTTCTCCATAGACTTGAGTGTAACCTCTTGCAACCAGCCTTGTCTTCTTTCTTTCTGGTTTTCCATTGGCAAGATACTTGATAGTGAAGAGCAGACGGCTTGTAACAGCTTTCTTTCCTTTGGGAAGCTCAGTTTCATACCAAGTATCATTTTTGATCATGGCACCAATTTCATCTCCAACTGACTCTCTCCACTCTTTATCTTCCATAGCTTCTTCATAAGTGTTTGGAACATACTCTTGATCCAGATTACAGATGAAGACTGCATGCTCTTGAGGATAACTTGCAAAAGAACATGTTGCTTGGTTAGGATGAGCCACTGCATTGTTGTTGAAGTACACTCTAGTGTCAACCCATTGTGATGGTTTCCTCACTCTTGTACTCCTTCTCAATGGTTGTATTTGTTGCTCTTGTCCAACTGCATCTTCATGTCTTTGATCTTCATTACCTTGATCAGATTCAGCTCCATCTTGATCATGTGTGCTTGCTGAATCATCTGCTTCTTGTGGTTGTAATTTGGGTTTATTACCCCCCTCAGGATCAGGATGGACTGTTTCAACAACTGGTGCTGCTTCTTCATTGTTTTCAGCAGCTGGTGGTGTTGGAGAAGCAGCTGGTACTTCACTGCAAAGAGGCTGACTGATGCCTAGATTTTCTAAAAATATTCTCCAATTATTTGCTCTATCTGAAGGTTCTTGAAAGAGATCTTGAAGGCTTTTCCAATCTTTTTCCTCATAGTACCCCTTAGATTCCACAAACTTAACATCTCTCGAGATTAAAACTCTTCTTGCTGCTGGATCATAACACTTATATCCTTTTTGTGTTGGAGAATAACCAATGAACATAGCTTTGGAGCTTTTAGCATCAAGTTTATTTCTCTGTTCTCCTGGTATCATCACAAAGCAGAGACACCCAAACACACACAAATGATCCAAAGAAGGCTTGGTCTTGTTTAAGACCTCAAATAGAGACATATCGTTGAGGACTTTGGTTGGGGTTCTATTGATCAGATAAGTAGCAGACATCACAGCATCCCTCCAGAACCTTTTTGGAACATTGGTGTGAAATATCATTGATGTTGCTACTTCCATCAAGTGCCTATTTTTTCTCTCAGCAACTCCATTTTGTTGAGGAGTGTAAGGGCAGCTTGTCTGGTGAATGATCCCATGTTGAGCAAGATATTGTCTAAACGCATGACTTGTGTACTCTCCACCATTATCTGATCTGAGAATTTTCAACTTTGCATTGAAATGGTTGCATATATAGGTCTGAAAATTCTTGAAAGCTTCCAACACCATGTCCTTGGACTGAATCAGTGTCACCCACATGTATTTAGACTTCTCATCAATGAAGGTAACAAAGTATTTGTGGTTCTCCCTTGACATACACGGAGCAGTCCATACATCAGAGTGAACCAGATCAAAACATTTTTCATAGATGGTGCTAGACTGTGGGAAGACTGTTCTACAATGTTTTCCCAATATGCAAGCTTCACAATCATCATTTTTGAAGACCGTACCTGGACGCATCAGGTTTAGAGCTCTGGTATGAGGATGTCCCAGCCTAGCATGCCAAGTAATACTATCACATTTATCAGCAGTACTACTCAAGCACATAGAATCAATGGGTTTAGGATTCTTAGCCATTTGAAGATGGTATAGCTGATGATTGCTGTCTCCTCGACCAATAACTCTACCATTCTTCAAATCTTGAAACTCAACTTCATTGGGTCTAAATACTACTTGACAATCAAGGTCAATAGTGGCTTTCTTCACAGATAACAGATTTGAAGTGAACCGAGGCATGTAGAAGGCAGTTGAATCCTTCTCAAAGAGCTTGAGCTTTCCCACTCCTTCTATTGGGATCTTATCACCATTAGCTATCATGACACTCCCTGTTGCTGCCTTAACCTCACTTATCAGACTCCTATCACTGATCATATGATGGCTTGCACCAGAATCAATTATGATGGGTTTAGATGTGGATGCTGAGGTAGGAGCACCTTGTCTCCGGGTCGTAGCCACAGCATACACATACTTGACAAGCTCATTCATTTCCTTCATTGTGACCATCTCATCTGGTGTTTTGGCTTCCAGCCCTCTTAGAATCTCATTTTTCTCCATTGCATTCCCAATGTACGCTGAGTAAGAACACTCTCCTCTAACCCTCTTATTCCTTGGCTCTCTCATCATGAACCACACCTTAGAAAGCTTTCTCAGCCTCCTCTTCTTACAGCTTGTACCACCTTTCCACCGGTTTGATTTCTTGTTCTTTTCATAAGCTGTTTAAATCCCACATTTTATAGTGTTTTCTTGAACAGCTTTATCTTCATCTCTCAGACCTCGTGTCTGATTTTTTTCAGTAGTCAACTCTAGTAAAGGCTTCCCCTTTACAAGATTACTCCATAACCCACAGCTTTCCAAAGCTGTCTTTGTCCATCTGGACAAAACCTCATCAGTTTCTTCTTCAAGCTTAACTGATGTACTAGATCTATGCTTCACTTCCATGTTGAGGTTGTTTGTATCCATTAGAAAAACCTCAATCAACTTCTTTAGCCAACCTGGCTCTGATACCATGTTAGATTTATGAGAATATGAGAGTTTTAGAAAAGATTTATTGCTGGAGAATGAAGAACAAGAGAGAGAGAAAGGAGAAAATTCTTTTTCCTTAGATCTGAATAATGTCATTGCAATTGGTATTAAAGGGGAGAGAATATACTTACTCTAGTAACCAAACACACTTGGCTTACTAGAGAAGCTAAATTAAGTAATCTCTTTATTTTTATTTATATTATATCAATACATGCTTGGTCAAATTTACATATTTTCCCAATACAAATCGATCATGATTTTATTCATATAAATATCACCAAATCTTATATGTACATGAGAACATGTGTGGGTGGGTTAATCGCTAATAATGGCAGAAGTCATTATCGAATGCGAAACTTGGGATTGGGTCTATAACTATTGGGCATAATCTTCTTGTCTTCTAGGCCCGTTTATAGTCCTCTGTAGCCCAGTTTATAATCCGACCATACTAGATGATGGAGATCTTCTTCTCCGTTAGTCAGTGAACATATAACTGCAGTGTCGGAGACATAGCTGAACACAAAGGAATTCAAATCTTTCATTGCAAACTTACATAAAATACTGGCGCAATATTCAAAGTTTGGCTTGACTATGGCACTTACGATCCTTTTTTGGTTTTCCTTGTACATTATGTGGCAAGTGAAAAGTCCAAAGATACTCATGATACATGCTTCCTCCTACCCAAGCAGACATACCAAACTTTTAGGCTGAGGTAATTTCGATAAGGACAGACTAAACACGATCTGATGAATGACTAAGTTTATGCGTGTAACTACAACTTGATTGATGAGGAATATATAACCGAGGAAGAAGATACAAGAAATGAAAAGCATTCCTCAGAAACAATTTTCAAGAGCCTGTCTCTACATATATTACCAAGAAAAGAAATAGAGGAAACGTTTCTGGAGACATAAACCATGAGCTGTTCCATTTTTATTATCTTCTATTTTTCACTTCTGCTTATCCTTGATGCAACTGCTCTCATTGCTTTGAAATCTTGTCGACCATTTTGTGGATAAACTGAGATCCCCTACCCCTTTGGAGTGGGGGAGGGATGCTATCTAGAACAAGGGTACGAGATTGATTGCAGAAACCGTTCAGGGAAATATGCTCCTTTTCTTGGAGTTAGTAACGTAGAAGTTGTGAAGATATCTCTTCCAGGTGAATATAGTGGTGAGGAGTCATGGTTACAAGCGTCAATTCTCATCAGAAGCTCTAATACCACTTCCATAAATGAAGAAGAACATGGATCGCTTTGGAATTTGAAGGGGCTGCTAGTAAATGCGCAGTGGTTACAAAAAAAAACATATCCTCTCATCGATCTTCAATGGTCTTTTCGTACAAAGAATATTTCTTACATCACCACCTTGGGCTGCGGAAATGGATCAGACGACCTTGGATCTTCATGCACATGCAAGAGTAAAACAGAAAATGGGATGATCGATGCAACTTGTGAATGCTCATGGGGTTACCGTGGCAATCCATACATCTTGGATGGATGTGAAGGTAACAAAAAGTTTTTTTTTATCTCTAGCATTTTTTTGTTCTTTTTCATTTTCATAGTATTATAGAAAGCTTGTATCTCATTAACTACTTTTGTTAATTTAATTATTGTAGATATCGACGAATGCAAATCTGGGTACAAATACTGTCAGCGACCATCCGACTGTGTGAATACAAATGGAAGCTACTATTGCAAAATTAACAACACATTTTCTGTCAAAGACCTTACTTTATGTAGGTCACACTGAATTTCTTAAATGTATATTTTATTTCTTATACTGTTTTTTTTCACATCTTATTATGTGATATGCAGATGGCATACTTCTCTACATTGTTTGTCCTTCCCTGTCGGGGTTGGTCGGAATAGGTGTATTATACATATTAATTAGAAGGAAAATGCGGATCAAGCGCAAGAACAGATATTTCAAGCGCAACGGAGGTCTAGTGTTGCTGCAACAAATAAACTCAACGGGAGGCAGCGTCGACTCAACAAAAATGTTCACTTCAAAGGAGTTAGCCAAAGCAACTGGAAACTTTAGCGAAACTAGGGTCCTTGGCCACGATAGCCAAGGAAAGGTATATAAGGGTATGCTTATTGACGGTTGAATAGTGGCGGTTAAGAAATCGACAATAGGGAGCGAAGATCAGATTCAGGATTTTATTAACGAGCTCGTCGTTCTATCACATTTAAGTCACATGCACATCGTTAAGCTTATTGGGTTTTGCCTTGAGACGCAGGTTCCTCTTCTCGTTTATGAATACATATCCAACGGAAACCTGTTTGATCGCATTCATAATAATGAAGCTGGTGATGAAACTTTGGCTAGTTGGGAAGTGCGTGTACAAATTGCAAAAGAGATAGCTGAATCGCTTTGTTACTTGCGCACCACGGCAACAACTCCGATATTCCATAGGGATATTAAAAAGGCCAACATTATGTTGGATGATAACAATAGAGTCAAGCTTGCTGATTTTGGAATCTCAAGATCAGTTTCTGAAGATCAAACCCATCTCACTACAATAGTGATAGGCACCTCCGGGTATTTAGATCCTGAATACTATCAATCAAACCAGTACACGGAGAAAAGCGATGTGTACAGTTATGGCATTGTGCTTGCTGAGCTTATTACTGGTGACAAGCCGATTTGTTTCAACCGGTCACCCAAAAACAGATCGCTTGCAGCCTATTTCAACCGTGCCATGAATGAAAACAGATTTCTCGAAATAATCGATGCTCAAATCATAGATGAATCTAAGGTGGGATAAATCGTGGCGGCAGCACAGATTGCCAAAAATTGTTTGAATCTGATGAGAAGGGAACGGCCAGTCATGAGACAAGTGTTGACGGAATTGAAATTTAGCTGCTCGTCTCCGGAACAGCCGCATGCAGCCCCATGTATGTGAGGAAGAGGAAGTCTACATAGGAGTAGAACCGAGGAACTGCGTCGCTGCTACCGCACCAGCTTCTCAAGACAACGTTGCTGCATCATCTCCGTCTACGTAATGTTCACGTTATGAATCAGTGTTTCTTATTTCAAACTCACTCATACCTTTGCTTTCACCATTATGTTTTGGTGTGTTTTGTCTTAATATGCTTCCGTATAAACATGATGAATTTTTATTATTAAAATAATTGGTTTGGCAACAATTATTACAGAATTTAAATAGTAGTTACACATATATTTATGTATCTACAATATGGATTGATATATAGAAAAAAGAAAATACAACAGTGAAATCTAATTAAAGAAAACTATACAGATAATTTCCAATTATATATCGATAAATCCAAAAAGTGTTAATTTGTTGTTGTTTTTTTTGTAAAGAAAAGAACATTATCTTTTTTTTCCACGAAAGCGCACGTGCCCTCGGCAGTATACCATTTTTCATAAAATAAATCCCATCAATTCTAGCAGTCCATTCTCGTGACTCTCCACATCTTTTACGAGAAGCTCCTCTATGAAAAACTTAGGAACACAGAAACAAAACGCAAGAGTTCCAAAACCAATACTCTATTAAGAATTCTTTAAACAAATTACACCTAATCTGTTTAACTAGTTTTACTTGACTTCACAACATGTGAATCAACACTGGACAACTCTTAATGTCTCAAAAACTCGATCACTCAATCTCTCTCTCGCAATATCAATGCTTTTCTTACTTAAAAACCTTAACTAATCAAGGCTCAGGCTCGTCTATTATATCCTAGACGTGCTGATCTTGTTACAAGATAACTATCAATCAAATATTTTAATTCCTAAAATATCTCCACTTCAAGTTTATCTCCACGTCATCACCAATCTTCCGGACTTGCTCAACATTGTCTCGTATTGAACACTTCAGCAGTTTCCTAGACTCAACAATCTCCCCCCTTTTCACTGAGTTTTACAACTCAAGCGTACTAGCTCACAATAGCAATAAACTCCCCCTTAACTGAGTATCTTCAAACTTAAATCTCCCCCTGCTTGAGTGACAAAAACTCTTTGAAAATCTCCACAACAACTAATCTTTTGTCACATCTTTTGGAACCCCATCCTGCTCATGCCAGACATAAAGCATTTGTTTCATTAACCTCTCTAAGTATACCTCGAACTACCTCAGTATTAACACACTTCCTGTTGACAGTTGTGTATCCCAAGTTTTCTGAACATGCTACATTGCACACAAGCTCTTGAACATTGCTAGTCTCCTTACATTTGGAATACAAATCTGATTTTGCAATCCATACCTCACAATAGCTTCTTGGCTCAATATAACACTTGTTTTCACTCCAAGCCTTCTTGATATTGTTGATTCGCTCGTAACAAAATCGATGAGTATGTCCAAGTTTCCCACAAGAATAACATCCATTGTAGAGTCTACGTTCTCCAGCCCTCTTTGACTCAATCTTGCTTTCCAAAGAATAGCAGTATCTTTGTATGTGTCCAGGCTTCCCATAGAAGTAACAGCCTTCTTTGACCTTCGGTTTTACCTGTTCAACACGTACTTGTTTGCTTGAATAAGTTTGATGCGATTCAACATCCTTTGGTTTAATATCAGAAACTGGTTCAGTACGAACGTAATTAGTGAGATATGCTTGATTTAATCCACTGCTAGAGCTTGACACACGATTTCCAATGTAGCCAAGACCCCAATTCTGTTTTGCAGGCTGTCCCATGGCAAGAAGAGTATCCAAATCCTTTGTTCCTTTGCTCAACATCCTGACCTTCTTGTGGTTTTCATTCAAACTATGCTCAAGATTTCTGCTTTTCTCTTTTTCTTCTGACAAAAGATCTGATAATCTGTTTATCTTTGATTCCATTTCACTTGTATTTTTTCGTTCAGCTTATGTCTGCTCGTTCGACCCGTTATCCTTCGTTGGACATGTTGACGTCTCTAACATCAATGTTGTAGGCTTTTCCATCTCCATCTTGTTAATCTTGGCTTCTAGTTGCGTCTTCTTCTTGAGCAGATTCATATTGTCTTTGCTCAGTTCAACCCAGCTGTCATAGAGCTTACGATATTCAAACTTCACATCTATCTCTCCATCACTATTTGAATCAGAATCAAGTTCAACTTCTTCATCACTTTGTTTTCCAACAAGAGCTACAAGATTGAGCTTTTCATCACTTCTCTTCTGAAGATATGGACATTCAACCTCAGATTGTCCCTTGCACACATCATGGCAGTGACAATCATACTTCTTGCTCTTTTTGCTAGCACAAAACTCATGTGAGTTAGGGTTCCTTAAGTGTTTTTTCTCGAATTGCTTTAAAGCCTCCTTGACTTTTTGTGTCAGCAAATTAACACACTCGTCCAATTTGAGATTCAGACTTTCATGAAGAACCTGAAATTTGTCACTTTCCTTCTCAGCAGCAAAAACTGTTTGTTTTCCTATCTTGGTTGGACAAGTAGTAGATTCCATCTCTTCAGCTTTAAGAATCCCAACCAACTGTGAAAACTTCATCTCGTCTGTATTCATCCCAACTTTGAACAATGCCTTATAGGATGCAAACTTCTCTGGAAGACATCGTATCATCTTCTTGACCAACTTCTTATCCTTAAAGTTCTTACCAAGGACGATTGCTTCATTTGCAATAGAGCTCAACTTTGAGCTAAAGCTTGTGATGGATTCTTCTTCAGCCATTCTTAAATTCTCAAACTGAGATGCCAAGTAATCTAGTCTCACCCTTTTAACAGTGGACGTCCCCTCATAATAATCAACAAGTGTGTCCCATGCATCCTTGGCTGAACAACATCCTTGCACAAGTTTAAACTGATCTGAACTGAATGCATTGAAGATTTCTGATAGCGCCTTTGCGTTGAGTCTTGATGCGGTCTTTTCTGCTTTTGTCCACTTATTTTTAGGTTTAAGTGTATCCTCATCATCTTCATTAAAGACTGTTGGATCTGTCCATCATGTTTCAACTGCTGTCCAAACATCCTCCTCAATCCCTTTGAGTTGTTGTTTCATGCGTACCTTCCAGTGTCCAAAGTTGTTTTCATCCAACATGAGTGACTTATGAACCGCCATAAACTCTGGTGTTTCCATGTTCCTCGCAGGATCTTAACCTGTAATAGATATCCAGATCTAGATAGGTGACCTGCTCTGATACCAAATGAAAAACCTAGGAACACAGAAACAAAACGCAAGAGTTCCAAAACCAATACTCTATTAAGAATTCTTTAAACAAATTACACCTAATCTGTTTAACTAGTTTTACTTGACTTCACAACATGTGAATCAACACTGGACAACTCTTAATGTCTCAAGAACTCGATCACTCAATCTCTCTCTCGCAATATCAATGTTTTTCTTACTTAAAAACCTAACTAATCAAGGCTCAAACTCGTCTATTATATCCTAGACGAGCTGATCTTGTTATAAGATAACTATCAATCAAATATTTTAATTTCTAAAATATCTCCACTTCAAGTTTATCTCCACGTCATCACCAATCTTCCGGACTTGCTCAACATTGTCTCGTATTGAATACTTCAGTAGTTTCCTAGACTCAACACTCTATACACTTGAACGTCAAAAAAACTTTCTAATTTAGGCCCATGACTTAGGAGACATGTGTACACTTTCCTTGGTTCTCTATTACTTTCGGTGAACCGTATACCGGTCGGTTGATTAGATGTTAAATTTCGTACGAACAGCTCCTTTTTTCCATCATAACAATGTACATTGAGAACTTTAGGTAGAGGGAGTTCGTTATCTATTATTATTCTATTTTCTCCGCTGCAGGTTTTCCGTACAGTAAGTGCTTCCAATTCAAAATATTCAATATACATAACACTAACTGACACAAAGATTATGAAACGGTTCATTTTTCTTTTGGGATTTGGGATCACTTTTGGAATAATAGCGGTTTCAAAGTTTAGTATTTGTAATTCCTTTGTATTTTAGAAAAGGTTCTGTGTATGGCTATAGCTAAATTAGAACACAAACATGGACCAATTAAATCTCTGGTTATACATGATTTAATGGTAGAAAAAAATTGGTGGCCAAAAAGATAAAACCCAAAATAATAAACTCTCATACAAAATTTTAGCATCAAACTGTATGGTTGGTCAATAAGATAAGATCAACTTCACACATTATATTCTAATTATATCTGAAAACAATTAAATGATATTTTCTTTAAAAAAATTAATGATCCTAATTAAAAGTTTCAGATCTAAAAATCATTAGTCAAAAACTAATTTTAGAAAATTTTCTTTTCATCTTTCTGCATGTAAGAGCACCTTCACTATATATATATATATATATCTAACTTTTTTGATGAGAACCCCCATTAGGGGTGTTCTAAAAGTCCAACTTTACCACCTCCTCTACCCTAAAGAGTTCAAAGCAAAAATAATCTGGAAAGATATACACCTTTGATATAAAGCAACGACAGTGACTTCTTGGATTCTTTGTGATGATCTGATTTACATACAATTTATGACGTTCATATAGAACTCAAGAGATCGAAATTCACAAGTACTCTTTCGTATTATTAATCACCAAAACAGAAAGTCAAACACTTTCGAAATATTCGTCATCTTTCAACACAACATTTGTTTCGTATATATAGGAATAGCTAACTCCTAAACCTATTAGTAAGAACCATTCATATATATCCTAATCCTTTATATAATCTAACTTCACTAGGATTATGATAGCTTGCATCTTAAGCTAACTTCAAGTTTATCAAACAGTTCAAGGTTGTCTTTTTTTTGGAATACATTCATTGATTAAAGAGGGGGATTCGTTGGAGGCATTAACATTCTCATCAACTACCAACAACATTCAAAGCGTCTTTGGCTAATCTATCGGCTATGATATTCCTCTCACGGGGATCCAAGCAAAACACACAAACTCAATCTCTGTCGTAAGCAAAGTTTGATTGAACTTTCAATTAGTGGGCCGGCTCAACCAAGTGACCAAGTCAAGCTGTGAACCTGTCGTAATGTCTACGCACAATATTAGGAAAGATAGGATTCTCTTGTTACACCATCTTTATCTTATGTCTCTTGTAAGTCGTTAATGTTAATACAAGTTGAGAGTTTACAATATTGTCCCTAGTTTACATACAACATAACCATGTAAAAGTAAATAATCGAAGCAAAAATCATTTCAGAGATCAAACGTCGGAATTTCAGAAGAGAAACCATGTGAAGCCTGATACATCATCCTTGGCAACAAGTGCCTGTAGGGATCATTCTCTCTTTTCATTTTCAAGTAGGCAATGCATTGTTCAACCTCAGACTTGACTTGCAAGTAAAACTTTTGAGCCTTCTCTTTGTCTTTTAGGTCTTTTTCCTTGCCTGCCACGAAAATTATAAACAAAGTCTTTGCTAGTATTGAGCTTTAAGAGAAAGAGTGATCAAGTTTAAGAGTAAGCAAATAGATATATACTGTACCTGCTGTTTCTATTGGTTTCCCAAAGTAAAAGTATAACCGCCCAGGAATCTTAGGTACAAGTACTGGGAGATAGCATTTCTGGTTTCCCAGTTCGGTCTCATCTCCTTCCCTAACAGTTTTAACGTTCAAAATCAGTTTTCTCATATGAGTTTTTAATTGAATGGAATACAGTGAGAATTGAGAAATGTGAAGCACCTTAAGTTTCCAGCTTGCCTTGTTGCCTCTTTCATGAAATCCTTTAGGAATGGGATGTTCCTTTGATCATCGGAATCGAGGACAAGCTGAGAATATCATCCAATGTACCATCAAAGCTCAAAAAAAAATAGAGACAATGCTTCTTGCTAACACGTTTTAAACGAAACATATTCTACAACGTTTTGTAGAAGCTGAGAATGTCTAAGTTTAATAATGTATATTTCTGAATAGAAACCATTCATGTAAACATGGAGGAAGTAGGAGAAACTGAGTAGAGAGATCTTACATCGCAGATGTCGTCTTCTCCAACAACACCAAATGGGATGATTTTGGCTCCAAATTTAGATGCAACTCTCACAAACTCTGGTTGCTCTGGCCAGAACAACTTGTATTCTTCACCCTGCAAAGTCTCTTTCTACATATTTAGAAAAGCCTAGGAACACAAACGTTTGTTTGTTTTTAAGGAATAAGCACCTTTTTATGAAAAGCTTCACGGATACCACCGGGATACAAAAGCACATGAGACTTTGAGCGCAGTAGATTGTAGATACTAAACTTGGAGATAGGAACTCCACCAAATAACTTAAATTTGTCAAAAATCTGTGGGTCGACACACACATCTTGACTGTCTAGAAAAAGCATTGGATGTGCCAGACCCCGCAAGTGAATATTTCTCTCTTTCAAGATTTGAGTTATCATTGGAACTAGTTCAAGTCCCAATAACATGTGATAACCAACGAACAAAACAGGTCCTTCTGAGGGTATACCTTCAAGTCCCCTCACAATTTTACCATCTTCTAGTGTTGACAGATATACAGGTGAAGTAGCACCTATTTGCAATCTGCAGCGCAGAAAAAAAAATGATCATTCAGTATTTATTGGCTATAACATTATACTTTGATAGAGTGATATGTTTTGTTGAGCAATTTTACTTGTGGTTGTCTAGTTGTTGCTTTATCTCATATCTGGTAGGCATAATGTAATCTGAAAGGTGATCATGAGACTTCCCACGGCGATAGAAACAAGTACACTTGATTATAGTAACCAGGTCTACACCGTCCTCCTAACATGAGATATAGTTTAAAGTGTAGTTAGTATCAATTCAAGACTTAACTCAAAGTATCCACTTAAGTGGATGAAGAGAGACAACTTACGAAAAAGAGAAAGTGTCCATTGCCTTTAAGCTTACGGACAATACATTTTGGCAATGTGCGTGAGTATCTGTCAATGTCTTCACTGTTTAGCAGCCATTGATCACGTCCACTGCATTAGTCATAGTCAGATATTCACATTACAGATAAGATCTAAGGCAGGAGATGTGCTTGCAAATCAAAGAGATTAAGAACATTTGCAACAGAGAAATATGTTGGACCTGAGAAGTATCAGTGTTTCAGCTCTGACCGCGTATATTTGAGAATTCGCAGATGCAACAGCAGACTTAAGCAGCTCCAGCTTCCAAAGAAGTGTGTCCTGGAATGTCCTACTCAGAGTCTATAATTTATGTTTGTAAGGGATCTTTTACAGAAAACTCATGGATCAATGAGTTTCTAAGAAGGTATCCTTACAGGAAGATTAGCTGAAACTGCAAAAAAATCTCTTAGTATCCCTCCACTAACTCCACTCATCTGATGGACTGCTAACTCATTCGTCAAAGCGTCTAACGTTGCAGTCAATGGATCGCCTGTATAAGAAAGTCCCAGGAACAGATGAAAAACATGGTTTAATGATGTTGTTATAAACATTTTACAGCAGTCACAGCTTTCTAATTATAATCAAGAAGACACTTATAATATCAAACTTGAAGCTCAACTAGTATGTTATGATTCACTTGGAGACACTTAATAAACAACATGAATTCCAATAGTATATGACCTCTGTCTGTTAAACATTCAGTACTCCCACCAGAGGTTGTGATCATGTGTGGCTGCAACAAACAATACGATGATGTACATGAACCATGACACTATACCAGACAATATGAGACCAGAAATTTGTACCTGGATTAGCCAATATCAGAAGAAGGTCGATGTTGGGATTCCTAGCTGCAACATCTAAGGCAAGACACGCTCCAATAGATTCTCCAACTAGATATATAGGTCTATTTGGAAAACGATAGCTCTCCGACTTAATTGTCCTCTCAATAAGTTTCACCAAGTCTGAAACACACAAACAAACAAAAGGCTTTATACGTTATAGGCTATCTTCGCCGTTAACAAAGGTAAGGAGCAAGAGAAGGCACCTTTAGCAGCCGTACGGTCCCTGACTGGAATGTGAAGGCACCATACATCAAAAACCCTACTCACAAGACACCAACATCATCATAAATGCCATTGTGACGAATATCAAGAAACAGAGAAACCATGGATCAAGAAACAAAGTCAGGAACGTTGCGAAAGTGAGAAAAGGCTAATGCAAAGTTTTAAGCTTCTAAAGAAGTGAAGAATCTGAAGTCACGTACTCCCCAAGTTTCTTGTGGTGACGAACGAGCCCAAGTCCAGTACCGTCAATACCTACAAGGTTTTTAATCTTGTTAGCCTTTCAGTGTTCATGGAAATTTAATGAGATATGTCTAAAAATCAGTGTTCTAAAATACGCTATATGCTAGCCGGGCGGTGGATTACTGTATAGCGCCTGGATGTATATACGGATGTATATACAGAGTATATACGGTAGATATATTTTAAATAAATATCATAGTAATAAACAAAATAATGATATAATAATAATAAAGTAACTACATAAGTTATATGTAAACAATAAAATATATATCAAGCGTAACTAAATAGATTATACATTATATTTATTTATGAAATATTTAAAATAAAAAATAAATTAACGGGTACATATGAAGTTAAAAGAATTAAAACTATAATTAGAAAAAAAAAATACGCTAAAATTTAGCAGAAATAAATTAAACGTTGTATAAACGCTGTATAAACACCGTTTTATACGGCATATAAACGATGTATAAACGTCATATAACCAAAATTGTATTATTTTACCGTATCTTATTATATAAAGCTTAGTTTTCAAAGTTACTAATTAATACGATCGTGACACATTTCAAATTATTATTTAAGATTGTGACATGTGTCAAAAACAAATTGCCTCAAAAAACATATTTAAAACATATTTTCCTCTTTAAAATATGTATACACTCATAATGTTAATTTTCTTTTATTAAAATAATAATTAAAAAGGTTAAAACAAAATAATTTAAAACATATTTCTACTTTCATAATGCTAATTTTCCTTTATTAAAATCATAACTAAAAATGTTAAAACAAAATAATAAAGAATCGTATCTTATTATAAAAAGGTTTTAAAAAAATAAAGAATCTTATCTTATTATAAATATTTTTAAGTTATTATTAAAATAAAACGATTTTTTTAAATTAAAATGTCAAAACGAAAAAATGATTATAATAAAATGTTTTTTAAATTTTTTTATTAAAATACAAAGATGTTAATAAAAAGTCAACAAAACCTATTCCAAAACCAAATTGTAATTATCCTTTTTAAAATATAAATCTAAAAATGGAAAAGACTATTTTATACTAATTTTCCTTAATATTATCTTTTAAAAATTATTATTAAAATTAAGCATTTTTTATAATAAAAATGTCAAAACGAAAAAAGAATCTTATTATAATATAACGATTTTAAATAATTTTTATTTAAATAAAACGATTTTTCAAAAATTTCATAGTAATTTTAATTTTAACAATAAAATATTCCAAAACCGAATTGTAATTATCTTTTTTAAATATAAACCTAAAAAATGGAAAATACTATTTTATATTATTTTTTTATTTTTTTCAAGTTTAAGGAAAATCAGTTTTCAAATTTGAAAACGTAAGAAACTGTTTTTTTTGGTGCTAATTTTCCATTATTCAAATCATAATTAAAAAGGTCATAAACCAAAAAAAACATTGACATAATAAATCATTTTTTGAAAGGAAATAGTTATTTTAATTTTAACAAAACCTATACCAAATTCGAGTTGTAGAAATAATTTATTTAATACTAATTTTCCTTTCCCAAAATCATGAATAAAATATAACTATAAAGAAATAAAAAGATTAAATTGTAATTTTATAATAAAACGATTTTTTTAAAAAGTAATTGTAATTTTAATCTTAACAAAACCTATTCGATTGGAATTGTCTTTTTAAAAATATAAACGTAATTATTATTTTTACACCTCATATCTTTTTTCTTTTTAAATGTTAAACTTTTAATTTGAAAATATTTTTTTTCCTAAAATCATAAATAAAAGAGATTTATAAAATATTTATTTTCTTTTTAATCTTCACCAAATAAGATTTTTTTTCTTTTTTTTTTAAATCCTGACCAAAGAGAATTGTACTTAATAATAATTTTTACTTTGAAAAATAATGATAAATATGATACTGATATTGAAAAAGCCTAATCTTGAAAATGAGAACTTTAAAAAATAGTTAATATTAACTGGATATAATTATTTGATAGTAATTATATTTTTCTTAATCCAAGACAAAATGGAATTGTAAAATATTATGTAATACTGATTTCTTTTTAAAAATCTTAAAAACTGTAAAAGAATATCTGATAGTTGTTTTCATTTCTAAGAAATCTTAATCAAGAGGTATTTGAATCATATTTTTAAGTCATAACCAAAAGAAAATTTGTAAAAAATATATGATAATATTTGAAGAGAGAATTTGATGATGAACATGATACTAAAAATTATATAGCTAATGAAAGAAGTGTAAAATTAGTATTGATACAAATTTTAAAAATAATAATTTTAAAATTATTTATTAGTGGCTAGAAATAATTATTTGATAGCAATTGGTTTTTTTTTGAAATTTTAAAGATAAGATAAATTGTTAAAGTTTATATAACAATAATTTTATTTTTCTACTTCATAAACAAAAAGGTAAAAGAATATTAAATAGTATTTTTTATTTCAAAATTGTAAATAAAAAGAAGATTTATTAAATAGAATGCGTTTATTTTAAAACAAATCCTAGCACAATAAAATTTTAAAACCTTATTCAATAAAACATTATATTATTACATAAAAATCGTTTGATGATATCATTGACTCGATTGGCGCTATCTGACTTTCAATTTTTTTATTAGGAAAGTGTAGTTTTTAAGTACAAATTTGATAGTGATTCATCTATAAATCTTGATTATAAAATAAATGTATTAACTTAAATTTATGTGTAACAACTGTCTTTTAACTATAATAAATCTCACATAACATATGCAAAAATCAACCATAAAACTATAATAAAATAATTTATTGTTTTATGTTTTTATTAAATTAAAACATCAAACAAAACCCGTTGCAACGCAACGGGCTCATATCTAGTACTAAAATACAGTACAATGTACTACTGTATAGAGTATATACGCTGTATATATGGACTGATACGCCATATTTTAGAACACTGCTAAAAAATATAATAGAAACTTATATTTTATCCAAAACCGGAATCTTCGTTATCATCAGCCGTAGTCAATGCTGTTCCAAACATTTACTAAGCTTAAAGTTTGTCTAAGTAATGTGGCCTAAGTGTTTTCATGCAATAAAATTTTAAAATTTAAATTATATTTTTTTGGTATTTTAGAATTTAATAGTTTATACCAATAGATTACCATAAATTTTTATTTAATTAATTATGAAATAAAAATAATTTGTTTTATTTTAAAATATATTTAAGAATGGATCTGTATATATTCAAAAGTAAAATCTTGTATAGATTTTCATTTATTTCTTTTGGTTAAGATATATCAAATCAATTAGTCAATTTTTTTGAAATGATAAAAAAATGTATAATTATAAAAAAGAAGACTAAACTGAATTTCTCAAAAAGTAGATAGTAAATAAATGATATTACAATTAAAAATTTATAATGTTTCAAAAGATATTTTATAAAACTTTGAAATTCTTGTTTACTAATAATTTTTTTTTAAAATTATAAAAAAAAGATTTAAATAATAATTCACAAATTTGAAAATATATGTTCTTTTTATTATTTTATTTAATGAAAATATATGAATTATTAACATAATTTAAAATATTTACCAAAAATTGAAATCGTTGTTAAATGTAATTGTCAATGTTTAACCTTAAGGCTGTCATCATTTTTAGTACATGACATGTCATATTGTTTTATTAAAATTGATTGTGTGCAAGGCATGTGTAAAATTATTTTATAGATAATGTCCAATTGATTAAAATTGTCAATGGAACAACAAAGTATTATAAAAATGTGTGGGGTCTACTTAGAACCAAGTACAAAGATGTCTAACTTTTTTATAAAAGCTACATATATTTCTTAAATGTGGCCTACACTACATATAATCTACATATTTTATGTTTAGCCAGTGTTCCGAGAAAGGAAATAATTTATCCAATTATTGACGGTCCTGGGCATAATCAATAATCAAGCTTGCATTCATGCTGCCACTGAAATGATATGGCTTGTCTGTTGAAGGACCCGCCATGTGGGTCAACTCCAGAGATCAAATCTAACCATAATGCTGTCTATTATGGAGATCTCCTTATTTATTGTAGATGTTGTCTAGGGGTGGGCAAAATATCCGTAAATTTTGATTCGATTCGTTGTTCGCTTCGATCCAATCCGAAAAATCCGGATATCCGTAACTTTACAAATCGAAGTAAATACTAAAATTCAATATCCGTCAAAAACGAAGCAAATCACAAATATTAAAATTTTGAGAAGCGAATATCCGATCCGATCCGGGAATATATAAGTACATGTATATCTTGATTATAGTTAAAGTTATATATGAATAAAACTATATAATTATTATTCTGACATATGATTTGACAGATTTTATTTACATTATTACTTGTATAAAAGTAATACATAAAATGAAAAATAATATTTTATGACAATTATATTTTTTTCTTAAATTTTGTGTTATTATAATTGTTAACTAAGTTTAAATTTTTTATAAAATATGTAAATTTACTAATTCTTTTAATTTTTATTTTATATATCACATAAAAAATATATTAGACAAAACAAATCTGCATCGAATTTTAAGATTATTTGTATTAATCAAAACATATGAGATATCCGTAAGTATTTGCAAATATCCGAAATATCTAATTATTTTCCGAATATTCGTTTTTCCGAATATCTGTATTTCTCCGAAGCAAAGCAAATACCAAAATTAGATATCCGTAACACACGAAGCAAATCACAAATACCTTCAAAAACCCGGATATCCGATTCGTGTCCAGACCTTGTTGTGTCCGGTTTCTTAAATACAAGTGTCGGTTATTAGTCTAGGTTCTGGTCTGGAATCTACCGGTTATCAAAATAAATATTTTCTTTTATAGAAACATCACTAATTATCCATTTAAATATAATTTACTAATTCCATATAACTATTAATTCAACCAATAACATTATATTTACTCAAAAATTAGACATATATATATATATATATATTGAAATTTAAAACATTACTTAAACTATATATAACAATAAAATCTTCTTAAACGTTAACTATATTAAAAACAGGAGTATTAGATAGGGTGGAAGAAGATTTAGAGGACGAATTTACCAGGTATGAAAAGGAGTAGAGGAGAGCCTTGAGCCTGAGAACTACACTCCAACGGAGAGAACCAACGAGGCGGACCGTCATCATCTCCCACGAAGTCTCTCGCTTCCTCCCAGAAGTCCGACAAGCTCTTATGCAGATCGGGACTCGCCATCTCCGCTCCCGAATACGGATTCTCCACCACCTTCGCGATCGTCGCCGCCGCTCCGTTTTCATACTTTCTTACCCGTTGAACACCTACATGATTCTTCGACGCTACGGCTTTAACCGCATTGACTCTATGCGTTTGTCGTAGCTGGTTTGACTTCAAACTATTGAAATAAACAGCGTTGCTAACTCTTTCTAACGAGACGGGAGAGAGGCCGGAAACGGAGCCAAGTAGTGTAACTTCCATTCGTGATAAGCTCGAGAGAACGATGAGATGGTTTTTTCCGTTTCTCTATTTGTAGAAAGTGAGATCATCATCAGATGACGTTTTTAACTATTAAAAAACTTCGGTGAGAATGTGTTATTAATATAGTTGGGTGAGAGATTGATAACATTAATTGTTGTGTTTTGATCAGAGGCGAAGTCACGTGATAGGGAATGGGGTGCATGGGCACCCATAATTTTTTTGTAACAATAATGTATTATGTTTTTTCTTTAACTTAAAAATAATGTATATGTTGAATAACCAACATTGTGTTGGCCTAGTGGTAAAAGGGTTGAAGTTGTAACTTCTGACATTTGGATTCAATTAACGGTGGGAGGAATTTATATTTATAATGATTGGGTTCCCGGTAAAGAGGGAAAATCACATTTTATTAATTATGTACATGTTGAGTAATTTTATCTGTGCACTTAGAAGAATTTGTAATTGTGCACTCATTATAATTTAGATTAAGCCCAAGTAAAAAATATAACAAACTAGTGGTTGGCGGTAAAAGGGTTAAGACTGTAACTTCTGTCATTTGGATTCAATTAACGGTGGGAGGAATTATTTAAATGATTGGGTTCCCGGTAAAGAGGTAAAACCACATTTTATTATGTACATGTTGAGTAATTTTATGTGCACTTAGAAGAATTTGTAATTGTGCACTCATTATAATTTAGATTAAGCCCAAGTGAAAAATATAACAAACTAGTGGTTGGCCTGCCCTACGGGCGGATGAGTTTACAATAAAACTATAACATAATTGATTTACACATCTAAATCGAGAGTATCATAATAAATTTGGGCTTTGAGTATTCAATTAGAACTAAAAAGCCCAATGTCCATCAATACGTTTGGAGATACGGTGAATGTCTAAGGTTAAGCTTAGGTTTTGATATTCAGAAGAAGACAAAACAAAGACTGTAAAAAGAATGTTCTCGTAGGTTGAGTCATGGATAAGGAATGAGAGATTCATAGAAGAAGTAAAGATTGCATGGAGAAAGTTTTCGGTTGTCGAGCAACAGAAATTTTGATTACAGTGATGATTTCTGTTTCCGACGCCTTCATTACTCATGGTGGTCTTGAGCTGTCTCACCAGCCGTTCATTTTCTGGGCTTCTTCTAGTCCTGGATCACTGAGCCTCATTGATATTAGTTTTGTTATGAGCCTCATCTTACTTTACAATATTTATGTTAGCATAAAAACAACGTTTAGTTACAATATTTATATTAGGCATAAAGACAACATGTAATTTTTAAGTTAAATAGACCGAAAAGCAACATTAGATGTTAAATTTTAATACTGGACAGGTGTTGCAAACCCCCCCCCTCCTCCTAGGTGGCAGAAGAAGAAAGAGAAGTATTTAGACATTTTTTTTATTCAAAGATTGATAATTGTAGTATTAAAAAGTTGTATTTTATAGTTTACAATTATTTGAACATTATTCTTTTATGATGTTTTTTGCATTCTTCCCAAATTTTGATATTGAGCCCTCATAATCTGTGCTTCTCACCATCATCGGAAAAGACTCACCTCCATGCTCTTCTTCTACATCACGTTTTTTTGTAAGATTATCTGCTATTTGATATAAATCAGGTTTATAAGTAACCAGTTGTTTTATTGTTTTTCATGGTGTTGTAGGCTATTCCAATCAATATTAACTGTGCGTTTGTTCTTCCTCAGGTTGTCTGGTATTTGTTATAGATTAGATTTAATAGTTTCATGTTGTGTGGTTGTTTCTCACAACATTATACGTTGTTCCGGTCAATATTGGCTGCTTTTTTTTACTAAGATTTTTGTTGATGTTAGGAAGTGCATCTATTTGGTTCGGGTCAGAGTTTAGTCGTCTTTAATGTTGCCTTCTTCTTCGTTAGCGTACTGTCGATAATCTCTACTCGGTTTGGTTTTCAAGATCTGGTTTTTGATCATCTGCCTTCTATGTTCTCTTTCATAGTTTGAGGATGGCTCCACGGTTTGCTGATTTTGTTTTGTATATCTTTTCATGTATGTTTTATCATCTTGTTACAGTTTTCATCACTTCTCATGTCTTTAGTGACCCTCTATTTCGCTAAATTTGCGACTCCACGTTTAGATAGTGTTTTCTTCCGTGTATGCTCTGTAGATTTATAATGTTGTTTTTAGTCTGAAGTTTGGGCTCTGGTTTCTTGGTGGTTAACTTTCATTCTTCCTCTTTTAGGTTATATGTCTTTTTCCCATAATTTTCTTAGTATAAGTATGTGAAGTTAGTTTCTTAGGATTTCAGTCTTTTCTATCTAGAGTTTTGTGGTTCCTCGCTGGTGGATGTTCTTATGGTGTGCTGAGTATTTGTCTTCTTGGTTTGTGACGATTTTTGCATTCTGTTGAATATTCTTTCTCTAACACGCTTTCTTGGTTCTTTGTGTTAGTCCTTGATCACGTTTCTTTGTATTCGAAAAATGCTTTGTCTCAAAGTTTATCTTTTTACTTTTTTGATATCTCCTTGTTATGGCCAAAATATTCTATGATATAATGAGATAAGTTTGTTTTTTTTTTATCTCATTTCAGCGCTAAACTTTTACTTAGTTAGTGTGTCTTTG
Source organism: Hirschfeldia incana (assembly GCA_026261945.1). Classification (NCBI taxonomy): domain Eukaryota; kingdom Viridiplantae; phylum Streptophyta; class Magnoliopsida; order Brassicales; family Brassicaceae; genus Hirschfeldia; species Hirschfeldia incana. The sequence goes on from JABCMI010000046.1 coordinate 159,150, forward strand.
ACATTTTGCTTTTATTCTATAATTGTAAAGATTTTATGTTTTGATTATGAATCGTGTTATTTTCTTAATTTATTCAATATTAAAATAAATGTATTATTTTTAAATAAAATAATAAAAATAAGAAAAACTAATAAAATAGTGAAAGTTTATATTTTAGCCTCCAGTTTTGTGCTAGGTGTTAGGTGTTTCCCTTCTGCTATGTTTTATGTCGATTTTATGTCTCCGGTTTTGGTTTTCTGAACCATACGAACATAGATCATAACTTAACATATATCATATTTTAGTTTTATTGTTGTAAAATATGTTAATTTTAACTGTGAATAAATTAAAAATTAAAACTATATTTATACTATTTTATTTAATTTTTTCATATTATATTTTTTAATCAATAAAATGGATTATCAAAAACTAAAAAATGATGGTTAATGTGAAAAGAATTTGATAGTGCACAATTAGAAATGGTTGAACCAAATTGTAACAATCTAAAAAAGAATGATTAAAATGTAAAAAAAAATAGAAAAATGGGATACATGTCAACCCTCTTCCACATGTCCTAAGAAGAGAGGAAATTCTATTTTATATTCATTTACCTTTCCGGTAAAATGTGCTTTTCACCATCATCGGAAAAGACTCACCTCCATGCTCTTCTTCTACATCACTTTATTTTTGTAAGATTATCTAGTATTTGATTAAATCATGTTTATAAGTAACCAGTTTTATTATTGTTTTTCATGGTGTTGTAGGCTATTCCAATCAATATTAACTATGCGTTTGTTCTTCCTCAGGTTGTCTGGTATTTGTTATAGATTAGATTTATCAGTTTCATGTTGTGTGGTTGTTTCTCACAGCGTTATAGTTTGTTCCGGTCAATATTGACTGCTTTTTTTCTTACTAAGATTTTTGTTGATGTTAGCAAGTGCATCTATTTGGACTGGGTCAGAGTTTAGTCATCTTTAATGTTGCCTTCCTCTTCGTTAGCTTACCGTCGATAATCCCTACTCGGGTTGGTTTTCAAGATCTGGTTTTTGATAATCTGCCTTCTATGCTCTCTTTTATAGTTTGAGGATAGCTCCACGGTTTGCTGATTTTGTTTCGTATACCCTTTCATGTATGTTCTATCATCTTGTTACATTTTTCATCACTGCTCATGACCCTCTATTTCGCTAAATTTGCGACTCCACATTTAGATAGTGTTTTCTTTCGTGTATGCTCTGTAGCTTTATAGTGTTGTTTTTGGTCTTAAGTTTGGACTCTGGTTTTTTGGTGGTTAACTTTCATTCTTCCTCCTTCAGGTTATATGTCTTTTCCCATGATTTTCTTAGTATAAGTATGTGAAGCTAGTTTCTTGGAATTTTGGTCTTTTCTATCTAAAGTTTTGTGGTTCCTCGCTGGTGGATGTTCTTATGGTGTGCTGAGTATTTGTCTTCTTGGTTGGTGGCGATTTTTGCATTCTATTAAATATTTTTTCTCTAACACGCTTTCTTGGTTCTTTGTGTTAGTCCTTGATCACGTTTCTTTGTATTCGAAAAATGCTTTGTCTCAAAATTTATCTTTTTACTTTTTTGACATCTCCTTGTTATGGTCAAAATATTCTATGATATAATGAGATAAGTTTGTTTTTTTATCTCGTTTCAGCGCTAAACCTTTACTTAGTTAGTGTGTCTTTGACATTTTGTTTTTTTTATATAATTTTAAAGATTTTATGTTTTGATTATGAATCGTTCTATTTTTCTTAATTTATTCAATATTAAAATAAATATATTATTTGTAAATAAAATAAGAAAAATAATAAAAACTAATAAAATAGTGAAAGCTTATGTTTTTTAGCCTCCGGTTTGGTGATAGGTGTTTCCCTTCTGCTATGTTTTATGTCGATTGTATGTCTCCGGTTTTGGTTCTCTGAACCATATGAACATATATCATAGTTTAACATAGATCATAGTTTAGTTTTATTGTTGTAAAAATATGTTAATTTTTACTGTGAATAAATTAATAATTAAAACTATATTTATACTATTTTATTTATTTTTTTGTCATATTATATTTTTTAATTAATAAAATGGATTATCAAAAATTATAAAATGATGGTTGGTGTGAAAATAATTTGATAGTGGACAATTAGAAATGGTTGAACAAAATTGTAACAATCTAAAAAAGAATGATTAAAATGTAAAAAAATAAAAAAATAAAAAAAATTGGATACATGTCAACAAACTCTCTCCTCCCTTCCCACATGTCCTAAAAAGAGAGAAAAGTCTATTATATATATAAAAATTAATTTCCCAAAAAGAACTTAGTTCAAAAAAATAAAAGGAAGTTTTAAAGCCTTGCTATAATTTTCTGATTTCTTTAATTAAAATCCTAAGTCCCATGTTTTAAATTGACAGAATTTTCTTTTCTTCTTAGCGAACATTTTGAAACTGGTAACTGCTTTGTTATGTTTTACATTTTTAAATACTTCGATTAGCTTTCACTAAGATCAATAATTAATTAAACATTAGTGAAAAAGATAATCGTGTACATATATGCTAAGAGTCAAGAAAGTGCACTGAATAGAATATTATAATATTGCTTTTTTATGATAATTCATGGGTTTCTTACTTACGTGGATCATTTTTCTGAATCCGGTCAGACAGCGGTCCACTTTATCCGGAAGAATTTTACCTGAGATGGAGATAAACCCCAACACCCAGTACCACATTTGGTGACAAGAATCGGCAGTTTCCCTCCGTCTGGCATCGAATCCGTGAGCATGACAATTGGCCTCCAAAGTCCTTACCAAACGTGCTACCTCATCCCGTCAGTGAGGTTTTTTAAAAACAATAATTGATTTGGAAATGATACTCTCCTATTTATATTTTTTCAGTGAGTTGGCTGAGTTATTATATTTTAATTATACAAAAATAAATCAAGTGATGATAATCTGTATTATTAAAACAAAATCATTTGTAAGATTATGATTTCAGTTTTGTAAGATAATTACAATATTATGTCAATTATATATATATATATATATATATATATATATATATATATATATATTATATATATATATATATACATAGGTATACCATAACTAATTAATATCAACCAAACAATTAATTTAGAAAATATGCAGGAATTTTGCTGGCTGTTATTACAGGAACCTATAGTAATGTCTACGTCCAGCATAACCCATAACCATAATATAATGTAATTATGTAAATAATCAAAACCGAGAATCAATTCAGAGATCAAACGTCGGAATTTCAGAAGATGAACCATGTGAAGCCTGATACAAAATCCTTGGCACCAAGTGTCTGTATGGATCAATTTCTCTTTTCATTTTCAAATAGGCAATGCACTGTTCAACCTCAGACTTGACCTGCAAGTAAAACTCTTGAGCCTTCTCTTTGTCTTTTAGCTCTTGTTCCTTGCCTGTCACGAAAGTTAAAAACAGAATGAGCTTTAAGAGAGATAACATCTTGAAGTGTAAGCTGTATATATACCTGCAGTTTCTATTGGTTTCCCAAAGTAAAAATAGAACCGCCCAGGAATCTTAGGTAGAAGTCCTGGGAGATAGCAATCCTGCTTTCCCAGTTCAGTGTCATCTCCTTCCCTAACAATTTTGACGTTCAAAATCAGTTTTCATTATGAATTCTTACTTTGAAGAGTATAAAATGAAGGCACCTCAAGTTTCCAGCTTGCTTTGTTGCTTCTTCCATAAATTGCTTTAGGATAGGGATGTTCCTTTGATCATCGCCATCAAGGACAAGCTAAGAATACCATCCAATGTACCAACCAAGTTAAAAGACAATATGCTTCTTGCTAATACGTTGGCAGCTGAATAAATGAGTAGAGAAATCTTACCTTGCAGATGTCATCTTCTCCAACAACACCAAAAGGGACAATCTTAGCTCCAAATTTAGATGCAACTCTCACAAACTCTTGTTGCTCTGGCCAGAACAACTTGTATTCTTCACCCTGCAATTTTCTCTCTCTCTCCACATGTTTGGAAAAGTCTAGGAACAAAATTTTTCATTTAAAAACTCCTTGACAGAAAGAAAAGCACCTTTCTATGCAAAGCTTCACGGATACCACCAGGATACAAAAGCACATGAGACTTTGATTGCAGTAGTTTGTAGATATTGAAGTTGGTGACAGGAACTCCACCCAGTATCTTATATTTGTCAAGCATCTGTGTGTCCACAAACGTAACTTCGCTGTTTATAAACAGCATTGGATGCGCCATACCGCGCAAGTGAATGTTTCTCTCTTTCAAGACTTGAGTTATCATTGGACCCAGCTCAAGTCCTAATAACATGTGATAGCCAACGTACAGTACAGGTCCTTGTGAAGGTAAACCATCAAGTCCCCTGACAAGTTTACCATCTTCTAATGTTGACAGGTATACAGGGGAAGTAGCATCTATTAGGAGTCTGCACAAAAGAAAAATTATCATTCAGTATTCGCTATAACCTTGTACTTGATATACAGATGCATTTTGTACTTGTGATCGTCTAGCTGTTTCTTTAACTCATATCTGGTTGGCATAATGTAATCTGAAATGTGATCATGAGACTTCCCACGGCGATAAAAACAAGTATATTTGATGATAGAAACAAGATCTACACCGTCCTCCTAACATGAGATAAAGTTGAAGTTATAGTTAGTTATCAATACTTGACTCAAAAGTATCATATGTAGAGGATAAAGAGATATCACATACAAAAAGGAGAAAGTGCCCATTGTCTTTAAGCTTACGGACAATACATTTTGGCAATATGCGTGAGTATCTGTTAATGTCATCATCGTTCAGTAGCCATTGATCACGTCCACTGTTAATAGTCATAGTAAGATATACATATTTTACCACAACTCTAAGTTAGAGTATCTTTTTGCAAATCAAAGAAACAGAGAAACTTAATATACCTGAGAAGTATCAGTGTTTCAGCTCTGACTGCGTATATGTGAGTATTCGCAGATGCAACAGCAGACTTAAGCAACTCCACCTTCCAAAGAAGTGTGTCCTTTGGGAAGATCCTACTCAAAGTCTAAATATATATTCTTTCAGTTTCATTTTATATATATCTTATAAGGTTGCTTCGCACATATTAACAATTCAAAGTTTGAAGATATACTCCCTCAGTTTCATTTTGTATATGGTATAAGGTTGCTTCGCACATATTAACAATTCAGTTAAGTTTTATATTACGATATTAGTTAATACATCGTTTTATCTGATTTTGTTAATTAATGAACTAAAAGGATATAGAAAATGAAAAATTATCAAGCATTTGCATTGAAATATAAAACAACACATGTAATGAAACAGATTATAAATTCCATGAAGACACTTAAAATGAAACAGAGAAATATGTATTAAGAGATTTTTTACTGAAATGTGTATAGATCATGAGTTTCTAAGGTATTCTTACAGGAAGATGAGCAGAAACTGCAAAGATATCTTTTAGTATCCCTCCACCAACTCCACTCATTTGATGGGCAGCAAGTTCATTCGTCAAAGCGTCTAACATTGCAGTTAATGGATCGCCTACGTAATAAAGCCCCGGGAACAGAAGAAACACATGTTCTAATGATGTTGTATAACGTTCTAAGTAAAATCAAGAACAAACTTGAAGCTCGACTATTGTGTTATATATGATTCACTTGGAGACACTTAGTCAAAAACATGAAGTCAAGATATAAAATGAGGAGATAACACAAGTTACCATGCTTGTAACCAAATATTTCTTCTAGTAGTGTGGGAACTCCATCTGGTAAAACATTCAGCATTCCCACTAGAGGTTGCGACATGAAGTAGTTTACATGTGTGGCTGCAACAAAACATTGTCTACCATGACCAAAGATGTTTATGATTCGTGACACTGTACCAGACAATATGAGACCGAACTTTTGTACCTGGATTAGCCAATATCAGAAGAAGATCAATGTTGGGATTCCTAGCTGCAACATCTAACGCAAGGCATGCTCCAATAGATTCTCCGACCAAATATATAGGTCTATTTGGGAAACGATAGTTCTCTGACCTAACTGTCCTCTCAATAAGCTTCACCAATTCTGAAACACAAAAGAATATGCTATAATGCGCAATAAGCTATCTTCTTGGTTAACAGAGTTAGGAGCATGAAAAGGCACCTTTAGCAGGAGTACGATCCCTAACTGGAATGTGAAGGCACCATACATCAAAAACCCTACTCAAAAGACAATACCAACGTACATCAGTAATGACAAAAGGAGGTATATCAACAAACAGAGAAACCATGTTCTTGAAGTTGCAAGCTTCTAAGAAATAGAAAATTTGAAGTTACGCACTCCCCAAGTTTCTTTTGGTGCCGAATGAGCCCAAGTCCAGTACCATCAATACCTACAAAGGTTTTTAGTTTCTCAATCTTGTTAGCTTTTTAGTCCTCGAGATTAAGTATGAAATTATCATAACAACTGATTCTAAGTCATCCAAAACAGAATATTCGGTATCATCGGTCATAATCAGTGCCGTCCCAAACATCTAGTACATTTAAAGCTTGTCAAAGTAATGTAGTTCAACTTGCCAATGGAAAAAGAATATCAAAATGTGTGTGGTCTAGTTCGTACCAAGTACAAAGATGATCAACTTATCTTGCTCAACCATAAAAGCTATATATATTTTTTTTGTTTTTAAATGTCAGACATCTTATTTTCATATTTATGGTTTAGTGCCAATGATTCCATCACCTTTAAAGAAGGGCGGCATGACCATACTAATGCTTCCGTCATTCATGTTGCTATTATAACTGTATGGCTGGTCTAGTGTCTAGTAACGATCTACCATGTGGTTAAACAACAGAAATCAAAACCAACCACAGTCTATCTTAAAATCGTAATATTTATCTTCTAAAAGGCTTTAAATTATAATATCAAAATAATATATAATTTATAAACTATAGTGATTAATATATTTATAGTATAAATAAATGTAATATAATATAAATATTACTATTAGTACATCGTGAAAATTAATATTTTATTTTTGGTCAACGTGAAAATTAATATATAATTAATATATATAGCGTAATTTGTAAACGCTTTGGCCAGTTAACTATTAGGCGTTCGACTTTAAAGGCTTTAGGCTTTCTTGAATATTGGTTTAAAATGACAAAAATATTAAGGACAGTAAAGGTCGGAGATTAGTTTGCGTTCTGGTCGTAGATCAACACGGTAATAAGAAGAAAAAAACTTGATAATGCCAAAGAAGATTTAGCGGACGAATTAACCAGGTATGAAAAGGAGTAGAGGAGAGTCTTGAGCCTGAGAGCTACACTCCAACGGAGAGAACCAACGAGGTGGACCATCATCATCTCCCACGAAGTCTTTGGCATCCTCCAAGAAGTCCAGCAAGCTCTTATGCAGATCGGAACTCGCCGTCTCCGCTCCCGAATACGGATTTTCCACCACCTTCGCGATCGTCGCTGCTCCGTTTTCATACGTTAGTATTCGTCGAATACCTACATGAGTCTTCGATGCTACGGAGTTAATGGCCGTGACTCGATGCGTTTGTCTTCGTGGGTTTGACTTCGAAAGGGGGAAAACAGCGTTGCCGACCACTCTTTCTGACGAGACCGGAGAGAGACCGAAGACGGAGCTAAGTAGTTTAACCTCCATTGGAGAGAAAGGTGGAGAGATCGATGTGGTTACCGTTTCTCTATTTCTTGAAGAAAGCGTGAGTGAGAAGGACAAATGCATCATTCATGCTAAGAGCCAAGAAAGTGCGCTGAAAATAAACTTTATTATTTCTTTTTTTGAAAACAGTCATTGTTTTGGATACATCAAGAAAAGGACATGTTGTACTTTGATAATTAAAGAGGTAAAAATTGGTTGAATGTTATATTTGTTAATTGTTATAAAATCCAGTGATAAAGGTATAATATAATATTAAATTAAGGAAAGTAGTTTGTAGTCGTAGAGAACATGATAACTATGAACATGGAATTCGACGAAAATAATGAGCTTGGAATATTTTAGCAAAACTTTTGTGAAAATTGGTTCACTAAACTGATATCAACGGTTTAATTAAAGGTTTATTATGCTTTTACACCAGGAATAAATTATGCAAAATATTGAAGAACAAACTTATCAGAGATCTTAGATATTTGACATGACATAAAAAGTATTGTGTAGAATGAATTTCATAGAATGGTTTACGGTAATGTAATCATTTATGAATCCTCATATAATATGTAAAATTATAGGCTATGATATTGCCTTAGTAAATTTTTTTATAGTTTGTAGTATAATTAATCAACACTAAAAGAAAAAAATCGAATATTTATCAACTGCTAAAAGTTGTTTATTTATGATTAATCAAGGTATTATATCACTATCTCTGATTTAGAAAATCCGTAAACTAGTTGTTTAGTTACAGTTAAAAACTAATTTTGGAAAGTGATGATTCTATCTTTCTGCATCTAACTTTTTGCACCTCCTGTAAGTGGGTTTAGAACAAAAATAAAAAAGAAAACAATATATACTTTTTGATATAAAACCAATAAGGCAATAACAGTGACTTCTTGGATTCGTTGTTCTAAATGTGCAGACAAGTAACGTGCAAGGTTCGTCGACTAAAATTTCTGCAAACGAAAAACTAAAGTTTTATTGAATAAATTCTGGAGCCAACAAGTCCAATCAGCTTAAATGGTCAGAGGCTCAGAGCTCCAAGAGCCAACTGCGGATCCCCATGAAGGGTCGAATTCAACTTGTATCTCCATTCTCTTTGGGGGTTTCCTTTTTGCTTTATTATTCGGCATCTAGTCTAGATACTACTGGATTATAAGGAATGGTTTACGATAGAGGCTTGTGCCCTGTTTGTCTATGTATCCAAACGTTGCATCTGATGCTAATATTGAGATGTTTATTTGTACACTATTACATCAGCATGTATCTAGATACATCTAAATGCAACATCTATAATATATAATATCTAAATATTTGAGATGCTGACAATGTAGAGTTTAGATGTTATATTTGTATCTCAAACTCCAAAAGATCTAAATACCTTCAATATAAAAAAAAAAGAGAAAATTGACATTTATGCCTATAAAAAGGGTTCCGATTTATGTTTTACCATTGAAATGACATTAATAATTTTATTCCGATAATACCTCTATTTCTCTTTTTCTTTCCAGATCTCTTTCTTCTACGTGATCTCTCTTATCTCTTCTCTTTCTTCTGATCTCTCTTATCTTTTCTCTTTCTTCTGCAAGCCTGTTCTCTTTTTTGGGCAAGAACATCTCTTCTTCTTCATATAAATTAATTGGATCATGGTTTCTCTTTATTTTCCATCTCTAACCTTATTTCTTCTCTAAATTTGTAATTGAATCAAAACAAATCAATCAAATTGAAACTCTGTAACATCTAATAGCATATTCTCTTTGTTGAACTTCTTTTTTTCTATCGTTATCTCTGGTTTGATTTTTTTGGGTCATATGAGTCAAAACTCTACATAGCTTCAAAACAGAGCAAGATCTTGATAGATGATTTTGTTTTTAAGAAGGATGACCCAGTCCAAAGCGTACGTAAGTGTTCTTTTCTTCAGTTGAGGATGTTTGTTTATTGCTTTTATTGTCGGATCTGTTCTTTTCAAATGATTTTTTTGATCTGTATCATTGTTTTTATTCTCAAAATAACACTTATAGTAGCACGTTAAAGATATATATAAAAGTAAACATATTTTTTATGGGATACTATCATTGTTAACATGCTAACTTGTTTTATAACATGGTAATTTCTTTTATTTTGGTTGCTACTGACTTACCGCTGCCCTCCTTTGGTTGCTACTGAGCTTGCAGGTCCGGTCACTGGCAAAGAAATTTATGACGCGTTGACTTCCCTCCCTAACGACAAGGTATCTGGACCGGATGGATTCACCAAAGAGTTCTATGTAGCTGCTTGGCCTATTCTGGGAAAAGATTTTATTGTGGCGATACAGTCTTTTTTTATCTTTGGGTTTCTGCCATCAGGAGTCAATGCTACAATCCTGACGCTGATCCCCAAGACAGAGACTGCTCAGACAATGAAGGAGTACAGACCTATTGCTTGCTGCAACCTGCTTTACAAGGTTATATCTAAGGTGTTAGCTAACAGGCTGCAGATTATCTTTCCAGAGGCAGTTGAACCAAATCAATGTGCTTTTATTGAGGAGAGGTTATTAGTGGAGAATGTCTTGCTTGCTTCTGAGCTCGTAAATGGGTATCACCGTAGTGTGGGCAAGGAGAAGTGTGCGATTAAAATCGACATAGCCAAGGCGTTTGATACTGTCAAATGGTCTTTCATCACATCTGTTTTACAAGCTATGGGCTTGCCTTATCAATTCATAAATTGGATAAGGCTCTGTATCTCAACTGCAGCTTTCTCAGTGTCAGTTAATGGTAGCCTGGAAGGGTTTTTTACCAGTGCTAGAGGAATTAGGCAGGGCTGTTCTCTGTCGCCATATCTGTACGTAATACTCAACAATGTTCTGTCCAAGCTATTAAATGGAGCAGCAGAGGAAAAGTTGTTTGCATATCACCCCCAGTGTGAAGAAGTAAAGCTTACTCATCTTAGTTTTGCAGACGACATACTTGTGTTCACAGCAGGCACGGCTGAATCTCTCTTAGGGGTGATGGAAATCATGAAGAAGTTTGCGCGTATGTCGGGTCTGTATATTAACGTGGCCAAATCTTCGATGTTTGTCTCTGGAAATAATCTGCAATCTCTCCTTACTGCTGCGGCTGATATGGGAATAGGTATAGGCACCTTGCCTATTCGCTACCTGGGCATGCCTTTGACAACAAAGACCCTCACCAGTCATGATTATGAACCGCTAATAGACAAGATTAGGAACAGAATGCTCAGTTGGACTAACAAGTACTTGTCTTACGCTGGAAGGTTACAGCTGATCAAAACAGTGATTGTGGGAATGGTGAATTTCTGGAGCTCCGCATTCGTATTGCCTGCGAAATGTCTTGATCAAATCGAAAGTATGTGCACTGCTTTCTTATGGTCCGGCTCTCCCACCCATTATCACAAAGCAAAAGTTAGTTGGGAAGATTTGTGTGTGCCCAAAGAGGAAGGAGGATTAGGACTTCGTCGGTTCAGAGATACTTCAAAGGTCTTTGCATTGAGGCTTATATGGCGGCTTTTCACTCAGCCAACATCGCTTTGGGTCTGCTGGACAAAGCACTATCTGTTGCGATATAACTCCTTTTGGGACGTCAGGGATGATACTAAAGGTTCTTGGATATGGCGTAAACTGCTTAAGCTCCGTGATTTAGCGTATCAGTTTTTTAAGGTGGAGATCGGTGATGGTAATCAGACTCACTTTTGGTTTGATAATTGGTCGGGTCAGGGTCGCCTGATTGATGTAACTGGCGCAGTGGGCACAACTTATCTTGGTGTGAGGCGACATGCACGGGTTAGTGAGGCAGTGATCCAAGGGGACTGGTGTATTAGGGGGAAGAGAAGTCGAAGATTCCATACTCTATACGATAGTATCTTAGCGCTTCAGGCACCTGTGCATGACAGAGGGAAGGATACTGTATTATGGAAACATGGTAATGATGACTACAAGCCCCAATTCTCTACGGGAGTAACTTGGGATCAGATCAGATCAAGAAGGGATAAAGTCAGATGGAGCAGTGTAATTTGGTTCCCTCAGGCTGTCCCGCGCTTCACATTCATTACATGGCTTGCTATAAGAAACAGGCTGTCCACGGGAGATAGAATGAGAACATGGGGTTTAATGCAGGGTTGTTTACTGTGTGGTGAACCTGATGAAACTAGAGATCATCTTTTCTTTGCTTGTCCCTACTCATACACCGTTTGGGAAGCATTGGCAAGGAACCTTTTTGGCAGACACATCAACCCGGATTGGACGCGTTCGTTGGGGTACCTGCAGAGGCTGGGGCGTATTGGTTTGGATGCCATATTGGCAAAGCTTCTGTTTCAGACAACTATCTACCACATCTGGAGAGAGAGGAATGCTCGACGACACCAACAAAGTTGGGCAACCGCTGACCTTCTGCGACGACAAATCGATAGAGTAATGAGGAACAGAATCATCTCTTTAAAGTATCATCATCCGCACAAGCTCGCCGGCCTCCTTCAACGCTGGCTGCAGCTCACACCATAGTTACTTTTATAGTTAATTTGGTTTTTTTTTCATTCTTATACTGATTCTTTGAAAACCAGATGTAAATAACTCCTCTTTGGCTTGATCAATAAATATGAAATTTCATCAAAAAAAATTTCTTTTATTTTGTTCATTAATTTTAATATTAGTTGGTTAACTTTCTGTTTTATCCATTAAATAATGTATTATATTGATAAATAATACTATATTATATAATTTATTATTAAAGATTTGTTTAAAGCTTTATAAATATATATAACTCGATAACAAAATTATTAGCATGTAAAAAATAGTGTTTCATGTTAACAATATTTGTATCATGTTAATAACTTAATTTTTTAACTGCTACATGGATTGTTAGTCGCTACATAGTTTGTTAATGGTTACAGGTTTTGTTAATAGTTGACCTCATGTTACAAAATAGTTATCTTTAGATGGTAAAATGAATTGTTAGTCGCTAGATAACTTTTTGGCGGCTGCATATGGTTTGTTAATGTATTTTGTTTTTTTTCTTGAAAAATATGGTTCATTTAAATCTGGATAAATATTTTATCGATAGTATGAAATGGACATCAGTGATTTGTTTAACTGATAGTGCTATTTTAAAAATACAGGAAGGATAAAGCTTTGTAATCATCAGAAGTAATAAAGTTTTCGGGAATTTTGCAAAGAGAAAAAAGAAGAAACATAAGCGAAGAAGAAGAAGAAAGAGAGATGAGGATGAGAACAATAGGGGTGTTTAAGGAAACTTAAGAGAAAATAACAACAATATTATATCTTTATGTCTAATCATAGATAAACTGCAAATATCACATTCTTATATGGGTACTCAGTCAATTGTCCCTAAAAAATAAGTAAATTAGTTATAACAATTATTTTTAATCAGAAAATTGTGTTTTCTCCGCCGAAACCGAAAATTATGTTTCCCGTCAAAACTAATAATCATGTTTCCCTTCAAAACTATAAATCATGTTTCACCTAAATCATAAAATTATGTTTTCCACCAAAACCGTAAAATCACATTTTCTCATAGAAAAGTTAAAAAAAAATGTTTTTCCCGCAAAAAACTGGAAAATCCTGTCTTTGCAAGAACCAGAAATTACGTTTTTCACCAAAACCAGCAGAAATGATAAAAAAAATATGTTTTCACCTACACCGTAAACTGATTTTCCCCGCCAAAACTAGGAAATTGCATTTTTCGCCTATCCCGTAAAACATGTTTTCCTACCAAAACTAAATGTTTTGTATTTTTTCGCCAAAACCAAAATATCAAAGTTTCTATATAAACCGTAATACCGCATTTTTCCGCCAAAACCAAAAATCAGTTTTCTCGCTCAAATCCATCAAAACCAGAAAACCACGTTTTCGTGAAAACCGGAAAACCCTGATTTTCTGCCAAATCCAGAAAATCATGTTTTCCACCAAAATTGGTAATTGTGTTTTCGCATCAAATCATAAAATCGTATTTTTCGTCAAAATCAAAAAAAAAAAGTGTTTTCTACCAAACCAAAAAAATTGCATTTTCTGGCCAAAACTAAAAAATCACATTTTTCTGCTAAAACCAGAGAATCATGTTTCCCGCTAAAATAGTATCTTTTGCCAAATCTGCAAATTTTACGTTTTCGCCAAAATTTCAAAATTAATTTTTTTCTCAGAATCCAAAAATCGCATTTTCGCGGAAAATGCAAAACTAAATTTAGATATTTCTATTTGAATATTATAACTAGTTCATTATTAAGAATAAACATTGCCCTTTCGGTCTTTTTAACCACTAATATTTTAATGTTATTATTTATTGTCAAGTTCAAATGTTATTATAAAAAAAATCAAATACTAACTATAAAACCGAACTAACATCTGAATCAAATGCAATGTCTAGATGTTGTATCCAGATGGTATATCTAGATGCTGCATCAAATACATAAATGAACATGGCCTTAATAGTTGCAACTCTCCATGAATTCTAAATGCACCAAGTGCTCCGCGAGTTATTTTCAGCATTTACTGATGGTATATCTAGATGGTGCATCAAATACATAAATGTAATTATGTAAGTAATCAGAAGCGAGATCATCATTTCAGAGATCAAACGTCGGAATTTCAGAAGAGAAACGATGTGCGGCCTGATACAACATTCTTGGCAACAAGTGTCTGTATGGATCACTCTCTCTCTTCATTTTCAAATAGGCAATGCATTGTTCAACCTCAGACTTCACTTGCAAGTAAAACTCTTGAGCCTTGTCTTTGTCCTTTAATTCCTTTTCCCTGCCTGCGACAACATTAAAACCAAAGCCAATTCTAGTATTCAAATCAGACTTGAAGTAGAGTTCAACGTCTAGAGTAAGCATATATACCTGCTGTTTCTATTGGTTTTCCAAAGTAAAAGTAGAACCGCCCAGGAATCTTAGGCACAAGTCCTGGGAGATAGCATTCCTGGTTTCCCAGCTCAGTCTCATCTCCCTCCCTAACAATTTTGACGTTCAAAATCAGTTTTAGGTTTGTTTTTGTCAGCAACAAATACAAACTCATGTAGACTCTGCAAACCAAACCGGTAGCTCGGCATCCATGTCTTCATCATAAGTTTTTACTTGAAATATATAAAATGAGAAAACATGTACAGATATACTCCTTCATTTCGATAAAGATAATAGTTTTAGGATATTTATTTGTTCACAGATATATTAGTTTATACTTTTTACACATATTAATAACTAAAGTAATTATTACATATAATAAATTTTTGTTTTATAAATTTCTTTATTAAAATAGAATCATACTTTGGGACCTAACCTTTCTTTTGTAAATTTTTAAATTAAATACACTTTTCTACTTTATAGTTAAACATACCTTAAATCACTAATCAATATCCCTCTTTTATATTACTATCCATGTTTTCAATCAGTACAAAAACTAAATTTATGTCCAAAAAATACAAATATTATATCTCATCTTTTTATTTTTTTACAATTTTATTTTAAATCATTTATATAAATTAAATAAATTGAAAAAATAAAATAATTTTATACAAAATAAAATTAAATAGAACTTATTTTTGAAGGTTTAGATAGTACAAAAACATTTCAAACAAAAACAAACTCGATTAAATTAACAGATTATTTTATTTATATTTCCCAAATAATGGTTATATCATTTATTTAAGTAACATAATATTCAATAATACCCCTTACATAACACCCATATATATATACTATATATTAAAAATAACTATATTGTAAAATAAAATATAATAACAAAAATAATTATGAAAAATGTTCAAAATGTATATTATCTGAAGAAAACTGATTAACACTAATTGTAAACAACAAATATAAACTGATTATATGAACCAGATTACTAACAAGATAAATAACACACAAAAAGAAAAATATAACAAAGTTAATCAAGCTATATAAGAGAGTAATATGATCTAGACATATCTATTGTTCTTAATTATTTTATATCTATTTTTTTTCTATCAAAATTTTGTAGAAACATCTGATTAAAAGATAGTATACTTTTAGACCTAACATTAGTTTTAAAAATTTTAAATTAAATATGTCTTTCTGTTTTATAGTTAAACATACCTTAAATCACTAATTAATGCTCCTTTATTTATACTACTATCAAAATTTTCAAACAACACTATAATTAATCTTGTGTCCAAAAAATATAGAACATTAGATCTCATCTTTTAAAAATATTTTTAACAATTATTTTTCCAATTTAGATAGATTTAATATTTTTTAAAAAACAATGAAAAGAAATAGAACTTACTTTTGGAGATTTAGATACTAAAAAATCATTTTAATCAATAAAAAATCAATTAAATTAACGTATTATTTTATTTATATTTCCTAAATAATGGTTATATAATTTATTTAAGTAAAATAATAATTCAATAATACCCAATACATTATATATATATATTATGTGTGTATACATATTAACACTGAAATAACTACATTGTACCATAAATATAATAACAGAAATAATTATGAAAAAAATTAAAATATGTATTATCTGAATAAAAAATGCTTACCACTAGTTGTAAACAACATATTTAAACAGATTATAATATGAACCAAATTATTAACACGATAAATTAAATTTAATTAAGCTATATAAAAAGAGTAGTATGATCAAGACATTTATATTACTTATTTTATATCAATCATTTTCTCTGTCAAAACTTTGTAGAATGCTTTTTTTTCATTCCTGAGGAAGTGCTTTCACAAAATTTCAAAACAGTGAAATTTAACATTTGGATTAAGGTGCCAAATTTTGAAATTATAACAACCAAATGGGATTTAGGTATCGATCATCCATCGGTTCAATCGGTTAGTTTCGGGTCTTAGTGATTTTTATAGATTTTAAATATGAATATATTAAAAAATTTAAAGCACATTATTGGATCACCGGTTAACCAGTTTGACCGCGGGTTCGGGTCAAAATTAAATATACTAATCTAAATTTAAACTATTTTTAACATAAAAAATTCTTACAAATTAACATAATACAGTATTTGTTATATTCTTACAAATTAACATGCTTGCAAAGCGCTAGTCAAAATGTATTAAAACAGAGTTATTTTTGGTATTTTAACTTTATTATTAAAGTGTGTGACAACTCTAAAACTACCTGTAGAACAAAGAGTATATGTGTATAGAAAATGAGGCACCTTAAGTTTCCGGCTTTCTTTGTTGTTTCTTCCATAAAATCCTTTAAGATAGGGATGTTTCTTTGATCATTGGCATCAAGGACAAGCTGAGAATATCATCCAATGTACCAACCATGTTAAAGTAGATTTTAATAGAGAAGAGAGAGACAATGGTTCTTGGCAAGAATGAACATATCTTTAAACGTTTTAGAAGCTGACTAATGTAAGTTTCTGACTAGAACCATTGGTGGATCATATAACATGGAGGAAGCAGGAAAATCTGAGTTGATATATCTTACATGGCAGATGTCGTCTTCTCCAACAACACCAAATGGGATGATTTTGGCTCCAAATCTAGATGCAACTCTCACAAACTCTGGTTGCTCTGGCCAGAACAACTTGTATTCTTCACCCTGCAAAGTCTCGCTCTACATGTTAGTCTCCTACCATATAATCTCCAAGAACGTGTAAAAGGTCACAAACTGTTATATTTCCATAAGCAGTAACATCATCACCTTTCTATGCAAAGCTTCACGGACACCACCAGGATACAAAAGCACATGAGACTTTGATTGCAGTAGTTTGAAGATATTGAAGTTAGAGACAGGAACTCCACCCATTATCTTATATTTATCAAACATCTGTGTGTCCACGAACGCATCTTTGCCGTTTAGAAAGAGCATTGGATGTGCCAAACCGCGCAAGTGAATGTTTCTCTCTTTCAAGAATTGAGTTGCCATTGGAAATAGCTCAAGTCCCAATAACATGTGATACCCAACGTACAGTACAGGTCCTTCTGAAGGTATGCCTTGAAGGCCCCTCACAATTTTACCGTTTGCTAGTGTTGACAGATATACAGGGGAAGTGGCATCTATTAGGAGCCTGCATAACAGAAAAATTATATTCATTAAGAATTGGCTATAACATTGTGATTTGTTTTCTTGAGCGTTTTTACTTGTGGTCTTCTAGTTTTTGTTTTAACTCATATCTGGTAGGCATAATGTAATCTGAAAGGTGATCATGAGACTTCCCACGGCGATAGAAACAAGTACACTTGATGATAGTAACCAAGTCTACACCGTCCTCCTAACATGAGATGTTGTTGAAGTGTAGTTAGTATTATCAACGTATCATTTTCCTTCTGTATTGGATGAAGAGAGATCACTTACAAAAAAGAGAAAGTGCCCATTGTCTTTATGCTTACGGACAATACATTTTGGCAATGTGTGAGAGTATCTGTCAATGTCTTCTTCATTCAGCAGCCACTGATCACGCCCACTGCAGTAGTCATAGATAGATATTCACACTGTCCCTAAACTCAAATCTAAGAATCTTTTTGGGGAACATTTGAAACTTTTTAGACCTGAGAAGTATCAGCGTTTCAGCTCTGACCGCGTATATGTGAGAATTGGCAGATGCAACAGCAGACTCAAGAAGTTCGAGCTTCCAAAGAAGTGTGTCCTTAGGTAAGATCCTACTCAAAGTCTTAAAATATATGTTTGTAAGGGATCTTTTACTGGAAAAACGCATAGATTCTAAGGTGGTTCGTACAGGAAGATTAGCTGAAACTTCAAAGAGATCTCTTAGTACCCCTCCACCAACTCCACTCATTTGATGGGCAGCAAACTCATTCGTCAAAGCGTCTAACATTGCAGCCAATGGATCGCCTGTGTAATAAAGCCCCATGAACAGAGGAACACACATGTTTTAATGATGTTGTATAACATTATACAGCCATCTAAGTAAAAACGAGGAGAGCAAAAAAGTGTACCATGCTTAAAACCAAATATTTCTTCCAGTAGTGTGGGAACTCCATCTGGTAAAACATTCAGCATTCCTACTAGAGGTTGCGACATGAAGTAGTTGACATGTGTGGCTGAAACAAAACATTGTCTACAATGACCAAGGATGTATATTATCTTACAGAAAATATATATGAAGTTTGTACCTGGATTAGCCAATATAAGAAGTATATCAATGTCGGGATTCCTAGCTGCAACATCTAACGCAAGACACGCTCCAATAGATTCTCCGACCAAATATATAGGTCTGTTTGGGAAACGATGGTTCTCCGACCTAACTGTCCTCTCAATGAGTTTCACCAAGTCTGAAACACGCAAAATAAAATGCTTTAATCCGCAATAAGTTTAATCTTCTCGTTTAACTAAGGAAGGAGCAAGAGAAGGCACCTTTAGCCGGAGTACGATCTCTGACTGGAATGTGAAGGCACCATACATCAAAAACCCTATCTCAAAAGACAACAGCAACAACAACAACAACATCAGAAATGACAAAATGACGAATATATCAAGAAACAGAGAAACCATCTTCTTGATTTCAGTTTAGGTTTCTCTTTCTCCTTTAACTGATATAGATCAGAGTCATGGCTGTTGTATAAATGGAAAAACGTTACGTACTCCCCAAGTTTCTTGTGGTGCCGAATGAGCCCAAGTCCAGTACCATCAATACCTACAAGTTTTTTAGTTTCTCAACCTTGTTAGCCTTTTAGTGGTCCGTGAAAGTGACATTAAGTCAAAATATAATAGACACTGGTTAGAGTTCAACCAAAACGGTATCTTCGGCATCATCAGTCATAATCAGTGCCATCCTGAATATTTACTAGGCTTAAAGCTTTTAAAGTAATGGGTCCTTATAGTTGTAGTTAAAGTAAACTTGCCAATGAAACAAAGTATAAGAAAAGAAATGTGTGTGGTCTAGTTCGAACAAAGTATAAAGATTACTAACATCTCTTATTTTATTTTACAAACTTGAAGGTTTATATGCATGTAATTTTTTTTCTAAAATTTTGGGATTCTAGACCAATACTTTTCATACTTCATTAGCTTATGACCGGCACTTCTTCTACTTATAAAATTTTAAGAATGTGGTACATTTTTAATTTAGATAATTTATGCTTTTAAAGCAATAATTCTAGAACAAAATATTTAAAACTACAACATTACCAATCAGACCCCAAATCCAACCATAGACTATCATTGGAGATTTTAAAATGACCAAAGTAAAAAAAAAAAAAAAGACCAAATTACAGACAGTACCGGAGATAAGTCTGTGTTCCCGGTTATCAAAAGCAATGGATATGAGGGAAGAAAGATTTACAGGCCTAGAGAGACGAACCAGGTATGAAAAGGAGAAGAGGAGAGTCTTGAGCCTGAGAGCTACACTCCAACGGAGAGAACCAACGAGGTGGACCACCATCATCTCCCAAGAAGTCTCTTGCTTCCTCCAAGAAGTCCGATAAGCTCTTCCGCAGATCGGGATTCGCCGTCTCCGCTCCTGAATACGGATTCTCCACCACCTTCGCGATCGTCGCTCCGTGTCCATAAGTCTTCGATGCTACCGAGTTAATGGCCCTGACTCGATGCGTTTGTCGTCGTGTGTTTGACTTCGAACTGAGGAAAACAGCGTTGCCGACGACTCTTTCTGACGAGACGGGAGGGAGATCGAAGACGGAGCTAAGTAGTGTAACCTCCATTGGAGAGAAGATCGACGAGATGGGTAAGAGTTTCTGCGTTTCTGAATTTCTTGAAAACGAGAATGGGAAGGGAAGGGAAGGACGCACATTTATTTATCCATCTCGTTTCAGCATGCAGGTGCAGGGATAAATCATCACATGGAAAATGGTTCTTGCTGCACCGTTACTAAAGGAAGCCAAAAAAAAATTATTTACTAAACTCATCTCTAATTGTGTCTCATGCCAACTTCCGGGTCAATTATCTCTCTTTTCTTTTCATTTGTTCCTGTCCGTAAGCTCAACATTATATTTCAGAAATGGTTTCCGTTTTTTATAAAAAGGACAAACAAGTGCGCGGAAAAGAAACTTTATTGTTTTTTCTTAAACAATAATTATTTTGGAAATGGTAAACGAGGAATGGACATGTTTTTTTTATAATTAAAGAAGTAAAAGTTGGTTGAATTATTAGATTTATTATACAGAAATGAATCCAGTCATAACAAACATGATTAAGTAGAGACAATCTTTAAAGTAAGGAAAGTAATTTTGTAGTCATTGAAAATAATTTAATTAGTTATGAACTTGGGGTAGTTTACCCAAAGCGTAGTTGGAAGTAAGAATAGAAAACCTTTTTGGAAGTTGGTGCACTAAACTACTGTTTATTAACGTATAAAAAGTCTTTGGGTCATGGTTAATCAAATTATCATATGGCTAGTCAGATTTATAAATCCTTACACTGATGGACTAGTTAAATCATAACTAATTTTGGAAAGTTTTGTTTCCATCTTCCGGCATCTAAAGTCCAGCTTCTCCACCCTATACTCTAAACGAGTTTAGCACAAAAAAGGAAAAACGTATACATTTTATATATGAAGCAACAAAAGAGACTTCTCCTGTTTCAAGAAAAAAAAAGATACCTCTTCGTATTTTTGCTCGAGATTCCAATTGGGGAATCCCAGGTCTATATGTCCATTATCATATCCATTTGTCTATCTCTTGTTTGTGGAGAGAGTGACATTGTCAATTAAGAACAGAGTGACATTGTTAATACAGGATGCCATGAGATTCATTACATGACAATATAAAAAAGTCTGCTACAATACAAATGTGCGTTGTTTAAATATTCAAAACATCATGTTATGTTTTTTTTTGTGATTTGGCGAGAATAAAGTTCTGTGATTTTTGTGGGAACACTTGTTTTGGATACAGTAGGAAATAAGATTATGCAGAAAATATTATTTTTACAGTTTTGGCGGAAAAATTGTGTTGTTGGCCAAACACTCAACTTGGCGGGAAATTTTGATTTAAGCGAGAAAACTTAATTTTGGAATTTTTGTTTAGCTTCTGTGAAAGAGTAAAGGCCTAAAAAACTTGTTGCTTAAACTCATTGTTGCCTCTTGTTCTGTTGTATCGAGAAGTTAGAAGTTTTTTTTTGTCAGCTACCCATTTAGTTAGACCAACTTTTGGTTAGACGAGACGGTTTGTCAAGGACTTCTATCTGACTGAAAATGAAGTCTCTGGTCCTAGTTTTTTCGCTAGTTGATCCGCCGAACCGTCCTCGCTCCGAAAAATATGGTAGAGGCTCACGCTCTCGATATTATCATGTAGACTCCTGAAAATATCAAACTGAAGCAAAAGCTGGCCAGTCTGCCAGGCTAGTGATCATATCCAATAGGCGAGAAGTTGAAGTTTAAACATTTGTTAGTTTTCTTTAATTGAACTGTTTTTGTTTCTGGGTATTGCACAGACTTTCTTGTTGTTATTAGTGGAACCTGTAGTAATGTCTACGTACAACATAACCATAGTATAATGTAATTATGTAAATAATCAAAGCGAAATCATCATTTCAGAGATCAAACGTCGGAATTTCCGAAGAGAAACCATGTGAGGCCTGATACAACATTCTTGGCAACAAGTGTCTGTAGGGATCAATCTCTCGTTTCATTTTCAAATAGGCAATGCATTGTTCAACCTCAAACTTGACTTGCAAGTAAAACTCATGAGCCTTGTCTTTGTCTTTTAGCTCCTGTTCCCTGCCTGCGACGACAATAAAAACAAAGAGCCATTTCTTGTATTTAGATCAGTGACTTGAAGTGGAGTTCAACGTTTAGAGTAAGCATATATACCTGCTGTTTCTATTGGTTTTCCAAAGTAGTAGTAGAGCCGCCCAGGAATCTTAGGTACAACCCCTGGGAGATAGCATATCTGGTTTCCCAGTTCGGTCCCATCTCCTTCCCTAGCATTTTTAACGTTCAAAATCAGATTTCATATGAGTTTTACTTGAAACATATAACATGAGAAAACATATATTCCCTCTGTTCCAAGAAGATAGTAGTTTTAGAATTTTTATTTGTTTCACAAATAAAGTAGTTTTGTGTTTTGAATGTAACTTTACAGCTTTTTACCCATATTAATTAATAAATTTTTGTTTTGTAAATTATATATTAAATAAGAGTTGTTTTTGGTATTTTAACTTTATTTTTGATAATTTTGAAAACTCTAAAACTACTATTTTGTAAAACGAAGAGACTATATGAAGCACCTTAAGTTTCCAGCTTTCTTTGTTGCTTCTTCCATAAAATCCTTTAAGATAGGGATGTTTCTTTGATCATTGGCATCAAGGACAAGCTGAGAATATCGTACAATGTACCAAACAAGTTAAGGTAGAGTTTAGTTGAGCAGAGAGAGACAATGCTTCTTGCTAACACGTTAAACGAAACATATCTAGAAGCTGACAATGTCTTGAGTAATAATGTAAATTTCTGAATAGAACCATTCATATAAACATGGAGGAAGTAGGAAAAGCTGAGTAAATAGATCTTACATCGCAGATGTCGTCTTCTCCAACAACACCAAATGGGATGATTTTGGCTCCAAATCTAGATGCAACTCTCACAAACTCTGGTTGCTCTGGCCAGAACAACTTGTACTCTTCACCCTGCAAAATATCTCTCTCTACGTGTAAGTCTCCTATCCTACCATATGACCTTCAAGAACGTGAAAAAGGTCACAAACTATTATATCTCAATTAGCAGTAACATCACCTTGTTATGCAAAGCTTCACGGACACCACCGGGATACAAAAGCACATGAGACTTTGAGCGCAGTAGTTTGAAGATATTGAAGTTAGAGACAGGAACTCCACCCATTATCTTATATTTATCAAACATCTGTGCGTCCACGAACGCATCTTTGCCGTTCAGAAAGAGCATTGGATGTGCCAAACCGCGCAAGTGGATGTTTCTCTCTTTCAGGAACTGAATTACCATTGGACCTAGCTCAAGTCCCAATAACATGTGATACCCAACGTACAGTACAGGTCCTTCTGAAGGTATACCTTCAAGGCCCCTCACAATTTTACCGTTTCCTAGTGTTGAGATATATACAGGAGAAGTAGCATCTATTAGGAGTCTGCACAACAGAAAAATTATCATATAACATTGTACTTGAAATACTGTTTTTTTTGTTAAGCTTTTTTACTTGTGGTCGTCTAGTTGTTGCTTTAGCTCATATCTGGTAGGCATAATGTAATCTGAAAGGTAATCATGAGACTTTCCACGGCGATAGAAACACGTACACTTGATGATAGAAACCAGATCTACGCCGTCCTCCTAACATGAGATATAGTTGTAGTAGTTAGTGTTAATATTTTTGACTCAAAGGATCATCTTCCTATGTATTGAACAAGAGACATATCACTTACAAAAAAGAGAAAGTGCCCATTGTCTTTAAGCTTACGGACAATACATTTTGGCAATGTGTGAGAGTATCTGTCAATGTCTTCTTCATTCAGCAGCCATTGATCACGTCCACTGTAATAGTCATAGCAACATATTCACATTACATTTAAACTCTAAGCTAAGACATCTATTTGCAAATCTTAGAGACTCAGAATCTTGAGAAAGAGAAACTTAATAGACCTCAAAAGTATCAGTGTTTCAGCTCTGACCGAGTATATGTGAGAATTGGCAGATGCAACAGCAGACTTCAGCAGCTCCAGCTTCCAAAGAAGTGTGTCCTTTGGGAAGATCCTACTCAAAGTCTAAAAATAAATGTTTGTTGAGACTTGAGAGATCTTTTACTGAAGTGTGTATAGATCAAATAGTTTATAAGAAGGTGTCTCGTACAGGAAGATTAGCTGAAACTTCAAAGAGATCTCTTAGTATCCCTCCCCCAACTCCACTCATTTGATGGACTGCAAGCTCATTCGTCAAAGCGTCTAACATTGCAGTCAATGGATCGCCTGTGTAATGAACACATATATGTTTTAATGATGTTGTATCACATTCTATAGCCGTCACAGCCTTCTAAGTAAAATAAGGAAGACATTTTAAGTACAAAAATTGAAGCTCAAAACTAGTGTGTTATGATTCACTTGGAGGCACTTAATCAAAAACATGAAGTGAATACAGAAAATGAGGAGAGAACAAAAGTGTACCATGCTTAAAACCAAAAATTTCTTCCAGTAGTGTGGGCACGCCATATGGTAAAACATTCAGCATTCCTACTAGAGGTTGTGATACAACGTTGTTGACATGTGTGGCTGCAACAATACATTGTCTACGATGACCAAACATGTACATGATTCATCATGACATAGTTCCAGACAAAATAAGAACCGAGTTTCGTACCTGGATTAGCCAAGATGAGAGCAAGATCGATGTTGGGATTCCTAGCTGCAACATCTAACGCAAGACACGCTCCAATAGACTCTCCAACCAAATATATAGGTCTGTTTGGGAAACGATAGTTCTCCGACTTAACTGTCCTCTCAATAAGTTTCACCAAGTCTGAATAAACACAAACAAAAGGCTTTATATGCAATATGCTATCTTCGTGGCTAACAAAGGAAGGAGCAAGAGAAGGTACCTTTAGCCGGAGTACGGTCCCTAACTGGAATGTGAAGGCACCATACATCAAAAACCCTATTCAAAGACAACAAAAATGACAAATGAGGAACAGATTCATGAGTGTTATAGATCAAGAAACAGAGTCATGAATGTTGAAAAAAAGCTACGCACTGTCCAAGTTTCTTGTGGTGCCGAATGAGCCCAAGTCCAGTACCATCAATACCTACAAAGTTTTTAGTTTCTCAATCTTGTTAGCCTTTTGCTGTTCCATGAAAATGACATTAAGTCTAAAAATATAATAGAAACTGGTTACAACTCAACCAAAACGGTATCTTTGGCATCATCAGTCATAATAATAAGTGCCGTCCTAAACATTAGCTAGCCTTAAAGTTTTTTTTTTTTGATCAAAAGCTAGCCTTAAAGTTTATGTGGTCCTTATAGTTGTAATAAAACTTGCCAATGAAACAACGTCAATAAATAAAAAATGTATGTGGTCTAGAATAGAACCAAGTATAAAGATGACTAACATCTGTTTGTTTAGATTTTTTTTTTTTTTTAAATGTAGCTTATATATTTTATTCACATAATTTATGGCTTAAAGTCAATGATTGAAGGTCCTGCCATAATCAATAATAAAAGCTGCGACATTATATTTATAACGACATGGGCTGGTCTGGTGAGAATCCACCATGTGGGTTAACTCCAGAAACCAAAACCAACCATAATCTATATCATTCGAGATTTCCTTAGATAATGTAGATGTTTTCAATGACCAAAGTAAACCGGTTTTCTTACAGACAGTACCGGAGATCAGTTCTGTGTTCCCGGTTTTTAAAGGCAATGGATAATGCGGAAGAAAGATTTAGAGGGACGAACCAGGTATGAAAAGGAGTAGAGGAGAGCCTTTAGCCTTAGCTGCACACTCCAACGGAGAGAACCAACGAGGCGGACCATCGTCATCTCCCACGAAGTCTCTCGCTTCCTCCAAGAAGTCCGACAAGCTCTTCCTCAGATCGGGACTCGCCGTCTCCGCTCCTGAATACGGATTCTCCGCCACCTTTGCTACCGTCGCTCCGTCTCCACGAGGCTTTGTGGCCACCGAGTTAATGGCCGTGACTCGATGCGTTTGTCGCCTTGTGTTTAACTTCGAACTGAGGAAAACAGCGTTGCTGACGACTCTTTCTGATGAGACGGGAGAGAGACCGAAGACGGAGCCAAGTAGCGTAACCTCCATTGGGGAGATCGATGAGATGGTAAGAATTTTTTACTTGAAAACGAGAGTGCGAAGGACAAACACATCCATGCTAAGAGCCAAGAAAGTGCGCGGAAAAGAAACTTTATTATTTCTTTTTTCGAAAACAATAATTATTTTGGAAATGATACACGAGGAAAGAACATGATTGTATTTTTTTAATTAAAGAAGTAAAAGTTGGTTGAAAATATTAGATTAATTGTACAGAAATGAATCCAGTCATAATAATAATAAACATGCAGAGCCGGACCTGAACATTTTGGAGCCCTATTCAAAATAAAATGAATTTATGATTTTTTTTATCATTAAAAACAACATCGAAAAGATCCATAGAAATAAATATAGAACAAAAAAATGCAATCTAAAATTGATATATCTTCAGAATACAATACAACAGTATTTTAGAAATAAAAACTACAAATTAAAAATGAGTAAATCAACAACGTTACAGAGGGTCTAACGTCAATTACACGTTACAAACCAAAACTTTGATTTTCAATTTATGTTTGCACCAACTAAAATTATAAAATTACATATAATTTTATATTTTAACATACATACCTATAAAAATAATTGAAAGTGGGAGCCCCATAAAGTGGGGGCCCTACCCGAATGTTTCTTACCAATTAGTACAGGCCCGACTCTGTAAACATGATCAAAGTAGAATACAAATTTTTAAAATAAGGAAAGTAATTTTTTAGTCATAAAAAAAATATAATTATGAACTTGGGATATTTTAGCCATATTAAGAATAGCAAACTTTTTGAAAGTTGGTTCACTAAAAACTGATGTTTATCAACTGAAAAAGTCGTTGATTGAGGGGGTTCATCAGGTTATTATTTGCTACTCAGATTTATAAATCTTTACACTGATTGATTAGTTAGTCATAAACTAATTTTGGTTTTTGGTTCCATCATTCTGCATCTAGAAGTCCAACTTCTCCCACCTTCTATACTATATCTAAAAATGTTTAGTACAAAAATAAAGTAAAAAGCGTACATCTTTATTTATGAAGCGTATATCTAAAAATGTTTTGGTCTTTCAGGTGCTGAAAATTTAGGCCTGGAAATATTATTCGGGATTTGGATTCGATCTGAGATTCGATCCGGATCTGCTCCGAAAATCCGGATATCTGGAGAGGCCGGATCCGATCTGGATAGTAAAATGTTGGATCCGTGCAAATCGAATCCGGATCCGCATATCTTGATTTTTTATTTCTGATATCCGGATCCGTAGTTTTTATTGATATTTATTTCAAAAATAAGAATATATATATATATATATATATATATAAACTAATTTTATTTACTATATTTTTATTTATTTTAAAGATCCAAATCCGGATATCCGCCGGATATTACGATTTTTAGAAGGATATCTGAAACTCGGATATCCGAAAACCCCATCCGGATAAGGATAGCAAAAACATGGATCCGCCGGATACGAATTCGGATCCGAATCCTTTAAAATACCTCGGATACCTGATCCGTTCCAGCCCTAAACAGCAGAGACTTCTTCGACTTTTTGTTATAATCTGCATACAAATAATGACGCACAATGTTTGTTTGCTAATATTTTTACAAACAAAACCTAAATTAGAAAACTAAGTTTAATTGAGCTAAGCCTGGGCATTTTAACCCGGACTCGAAGATCCGATCCGGTATCGGTTCAATAATAGCCGATCCAAACTGAACCGAAAGTTTACAAATATTTTTTTGGTCTAAATTTCTTTTACCCGAATAGAATTGGATCTGAAAAGTACCAACCCGAATAGATCCATATCAGAAAATAACCGACCTGAATAAATTCGACCCGATAAGAACCGATTTGTACCCGATTTAAAAACATGTTTATTCAAAACTATGATTTTTTTAGTATTATGTTTTATATATATTATTTTTTATTTGGTGTAAAAATATATTTTGTTAACAATATTTATTATTATTTTGTAACTTTTTTAAGTAAGAGGAAGTTTTAAAATATAAATTTAAAGTTTAAAAATATTTTATGTTAATTATTAGTAGTTTAATTTAAGTTATTTTGTAAATATTTAGATATATATGACAAATAATGATTAAATTTGAGTGATTTTGAGTATGTTATGTATTTTTCAGATCTTAATATCTGAATCCAATCCAGACTCGATATAGATCCAAAATATTATGGGTACTTTACAGGTATTGGAATTATAGATCCGAATCAATCCGGAATCGACAAGACCCGACCCGGAACCAACCCAAAAAATTATAGCTAACTATATGAATTTAAATTTTCAGCACCTGAAAGACCCGGATCCGACGGAACCCAATCCAAACCCGACCCAAAGACTTTGGATGCCGAGGCCTAAATTGAACTTTCAATTGACCAAAACTAAATTAGCCAAGAATTCACATGTGTGTAGTTTTTGACTTTTTGTACAGGTGTTTCATTTGGTGAAAATTTCTATATTATTTTTGTAAAATAGTTATATTTATTTATTTTCTATAGTTATATATTCACATACAATTAGACACAATTAAAGATGGGTATGGGTCGGGGTGACACTGGAATGAGGCAAAACTAAAAATGGGTATGGGATCGGAACTTGGCATGAGATGGCTTCGGAATAACCAATTAGAGATTGATAGGAGCCGGTCGAAATGTATGTCAAACCAGCAAAACATTGGGACTTCAATTAGTGGCGCGAGCCAGTCCTTTGCTACAGTGTAATGCATGGACAACTTATAAAAACCCAAATAGCAAGCTAATTTAATAGGCTTTTTCTCTAAATAATAAGTTGGGGGGAGGAGGGGAGGGGGGGGGGGGGTGGTTTATTCAATCTATAGTTTAAGATGATTTGATTTTTAACGAAGTTTTATATGATTTAAATAAATTGCAGAGATTAAAGTGATTTTAGTTAAATAACTCTAGAATTTCATATAAAACTATGAGATTTGAGTTTTAATTTTTTTAACCAAGAAACCCCACATAACCACTCTAAAATCACTTGAAAACTTTAAAACTCCAAAACTTAAAATATTTTCAATATTAGTGGATTTAGAATATTTTATGAAATGTCAAGTTCAATAACAGTTGATTTTAAATGAATTTTTTTTTTTTGAAATTCATGTTTGCATAAGAGTGAATTTGTCAATTTAATACAAATCACCTAAAATTTTCGGTTCAAGACACCCCCCCCCTAATCTTATATAATAAAATAGAATTTTGTATCTGCATAGGAAGAAAAATGCCATGTGTCATCATCATTTACTTCTTTTTATATTGGGTTATTAAAATTATTTATAAGAAAACTTATTTAATTAAGATGTTAAGACCCAATTCCAGAATTTGACAACCAAGCTCAATATTTTACATACTTCTTTTTTTTACTAACATCGTCTGTTCATATCTATGTTCCGCATGCAATTTTTTTACTGAATTATAATGTTTCTGTGTCATTGAAACATGCTCATCAAGTCTGGCCATTAACTCGTTTGAAGATATCTCCCATGACTTTGATTTTAATAACCTTTTATCTAACTTCCATTGGAAATCCATAGTTTCAACTGCAAATAAATAGGAATGCAAATAATCGAATTTTTCCTGCTTCACCAGATTCAACATTTTGCTTCCTTACACACACATACCGCCACCATGGTTTCATCATACATTCTTCTTTCTGAGTTGAAGTTCGGTTGTTGTTCTCAGATGGTGGTTACTCGTCTTTTCCGTCTCTGGAAAACATGCAATCTTAAAAAAGTAGAGGAGTTATGAGAGTTGACATGATTGTGCTTGATGAGAATGTTTATTTCTGTCTCTACCTTGATTTGTAGTATTCTTGAGCTGTCCTAACATATATATATATTCTATTTATATATGTTGAAAAAGTACAATACTTAAGTGTTGTTAGAAAACTAACAATAAACAAAATAAGATATTACTAATACTTTCGTGTTGCATATCTTTGTAAATGATTTTTGAATATATGTTGACAAAATATTCACAGTCGGCCATGTTTATGTTTTTGCTTTTCAGAGTCGACCCTTTTGCAAGGATCTATCGACATGCATCGGCTTAGTAGTATCAAACTTCTTCGAAAAAAGGGGACACTTACAAGATCAGTGGCTTTGAAGTTGCAAGAAGCAACACCCACTTCAAACTAGAGATTCAGGCATCCTTATTCGCCTCAACATCTTACAAAGTTTGTTTAAATTAATTTCAGTTATATGACTATGGTCAGTTGATGATATTATGACGCGCACTAATACTTATGATACACTAAAAATGAATCCTTGCTACTGCCAAGCTAACAGTTGTAATTGTAGTAATTAAGATTCAAATCCAGAGGACCAGTCTACACTTTATTTCTATAAGTTCGAAATCAAGCTAAGATGAAAAGTATGTTGATTTTAAGAAGTGACAAATAGCTAACAAGATAAACTTAGATTGGTTCAAATTAATAAAGAGCTAACCTAGGGTATTTCATTGGGTGTCGATGTAGAGCCAAACAATTATTCAAGCACGATGAAGTACCTTCTAGGACTCGGATCACTCAACTGGATCGTTCCACTATCGTGGTAGCGATCGCTTTGCAGATCAGTCTCACCGCCTAACTGTCGTTGGGATGAGATCTGATTGCAAGCCTTAGAGATCAAGTCCGATTAGTCCACTTACTACCCTAATATCTACTTTCGCTGATTAGGGATATTAAGCTCATTCAATACAAGTCAGGTTATCTCCTAAGCGGTTAGCTAGATGATAAAACCCTAGATCTATCAATAAGTGATCAGATTATCAATAGCATTAAGATCAATATGAATGAAGAACAGTTATGAATATTGCTTATCTATGTTTAGCTCAGGTTCAACACCCTAAAAACCCTAGGTGAGCACGGCTACTACTCGATCATAATGCAAGCAATCAAAGACATAAATTCTGAAATAAATTGCATAAGATAGAAGTAGAGAAACAAAGGGTTCAGGTTGATCTTCTCTAGGAAAGATGGAGCCTTCTCCCTTACAATTGCAAATCGCCAAAATCAAAGCCTAAGTCTTGTAAAAACTAACGTAAGAAAAGAAAATAGAAGTAGCAGGTCTTTTTATAAGGAGGCGCCAAGAGGTAGAAGTAAATTAGGGCTTTTGGGCTTTAATTCCCGAAATAAGAGTTTCCATATTCGTCTGGAACAATCACCGGGATCACTCCGTCGTTTGTTCCATTGTTCTTCTTGAGTGTTCTCCGCAGGATAACTCCGAAAAGGCATCTTTTCTTCATGTGCCTTCTACTCACTCATCTACTAACTCTGGACCTGAAAAAGACCACAAAGTACTAGACTAACACGATTAAGAGACTTGAATCTAATAAAAACATATATGCAAATGATGTGAAAAACACCATATATCAATTCCCCCAGACTTAGATCCTTGTTTGTCCTCGAACAAGGCAAGTACCAAGAACAGGGAAAAGGTTTAAAAGTGTGGGAACTCGCTTATCATCAGAAACCATACTCTTACCACAAATCTCTGAACCATACAAGAAGTTAGCTAGGACCTCATACACTTACTGGAACCTTCTGACTGCTGTTCGAAAATCGGCTCCATACTCTACATCTCATACCTGAA
The DNA here is from genome assembly GCA_026261945.1 of Hirschfeldia incana. Taxonomy (NCBI): domain Eukaryota; kingdom Viridiplantae; phylum Streptophyta; class Magnoliopsida; order Brassicales; family Brassicaceae; genus Hirschfeldia; species Hirschfeldia incana. The sequence goes on from JABCMI010000046.1 coordinate 191,123, forward strand.
AAAGCAACACTATCGAGACAAAACTCCCTACATTCATTTAAGTTCAGCGTGAGCTTCTTGTCACAGGCACTACTCAGGGTAGACGGGCTAGGTATTAAAGAGGCTGTTTAAGTGTTTGAGTAGTGGAGCTTATAGTGTTTAGGGGTTACCGATTTTATTTAGGTGGATGCAGGATATCGCACAAAACTGCAAGAGAGGACGGATCCATTGATCTCCACAGCTCTTACTCACTTCTGCTCTGATCAAACTGACTGTTCTCCAGTCGGATCACTCTGTCTGACTGCTCCATTCCATAGCACTAACTCTTTCTTACTCCATTTATGGTACTGAATCATTACACCTTTCCCAGTGGCACAATCATATGAACTCATCTCCTATCTCGTCACTTAAATAATAAAATACTCGTTTTTTTTTTTTTTTTTTTTTTTTTTTTTTTTTTTTTTTTTTTGAAGTAGCATATATACAATGATTGCATAGTGACGAGATAAGGAGGTAACAAGAAATTTTTGGGAGCCACTGGAGCGTTTTACCTCAACTTTCTGACTTGTTCATCTCAATAGCGGATCAGGCCTCGGACTGTTCTCTTTTGTAGCATGTTCCTTCCTCTTCTTCTGAATGATGAGCATTGATGAGTAAGAGGCTGTGTCGATCCTTTCCTCTCCAACCTTTTTGCACATATCTGCATATATAACATGGGGAAAACAAGTGCATGTGGGTGGAATAAGAGGTTAAGGTACAAGGTGGGAACTAGCTAAAGATGAGCTAGCCACTCAGGAACAGCAAGAGGGATAAAAGGAGAAAGAAGTCCTGAGTGTAGGTCTCGTTTCCCTGATCTAATGCCCATAACAAGAAGAATTAAAAGTCAAAGTTAGGTCCGAGTTAGGTGGAGTTTAGTCTACCCAGTGTAACCTGATCAGTTGAGAACTTCTGGAGATTCTAATGAGAAATGTCAGAGTGTTCCAGGTCCATGTATGGGTCGTTCGCCACTGCTAAGGTCACTGAATAAGAAAGTTAGAGCACGAGGTGGTTAGGATAGCATCATACAATAAGGTCCTTATTCCCACAATAGTTCAGACTGACTCGATCCTAAAGCAAGACTCAATAAAAACATAAAAATGACTCAAGAACAAACTGACTCAAAGCACACAATGCTCCCCCAGACTTAAATCACACCATCCCTGGTTGTGATAAGAATGAAGGAACAAATAAAACACACCAAAATAAAGCAAGCATGAAAAATAAATAGTTCAGATGGATAAGCCAATGGGATAGAAAATAGTCCCCAAGGACTCAATCAGAGTGGCCGCTCTCGTTGCCAGGTGTCCTCCTGTTCCTTGGCAAGCGATCATCTCCTGTGGAAGTCCCAGCTGGTTCCTTTCCTGCTCGGCGGGTTGGCTGTGGTGTTCGCGGCTCCTCCTGACTACTCTGACCTGCGAAACATCCTCCTGTGATCAGCTTCAGGATCTTCTTCATGAGGCTGTTGTTCTTGCGCTGAGAGTCCACCATCCACTTGCGGTAGGCTGTGTCATCATCGAGATCAAGATGTGGAGCCAGGTCGAACTCGCCCTCTTCTGCTGGAGTCACATCCTCCACATCATCCATGTCATCATCATCGTTTGGAGGTGGAGCACGTGGGTCTGGGCAGAGCTGTTCCGCCGGTGGTAAGAAGATGATGTTGTCCAAGGTGAGGAAGCTGGTTGATCCTGGCATGGGGAGTTTGCAGTACAGCTGATTTCCCTCCTTATCCTGGAACATGTAGGTGTTCTCGTCTCGTAGGATGTGACACGCGAGCAGGTAGGGAACGTCGATGTACTCGATCTTGGAGACCACCGTGTAGGAGCTGAGGTTAATGCCGAAGTGCTGGAACAAGGGAGTGAGGAGACTGCCACAGCGATCCTTCTTATCGTCCGTGCGGAGCAGTGCAGTCTTGCGCTCAGCGAACATGGAGATCAGGTGGAAACCTGGGTTGGTCTTGACTTCCTGCACCGGAACAATCTGGTCCCTGCGTATCTCATCATTGAGACAAGTGTAGAGAACCTGGAGCTCAGCACTCGTGACTTTGGAGGTGTACTCCTTGGCGAACAGAGTGTTGGAGATGATCTTGGCGAGAACTCTCAACGTTGGGTTCCGGATCTGAGATTGGTATGCCTTGCGAGGTATGAACTTCCCAGCTGCAATGAGATCCCAGAAAGCATTCTGTGGCACAAACTTCTTATCCACTGAGACACCCTTTTGATCCTCATCCAGGATCTCATAGACTTCATTGAGTTCAGCAAGTGAGATGGAGCAGAACTTGCCATCAGCCATGAAGGAGAAAGAGCAGTTCTCGTAGGTAGGCGCCGTCGGGTTCTGGTAAGTAACTTGGCACGTGGCGAGAACTTGCCTCACCAAATCGGGGTATAGAGGGTACACCCTGTAGCAGAGACCCGCGAGACCAATGGAGTCTATTGTGTCGAACACATCAGTGTCAAGGCCGAGTTCAGCCAACACGTCGGCGCTTGGGAATTTGGTGGGGCAGATCTCAACCTTGAGAAGCTTGTTGTACCTTGCTGCCGACTCTTTATCCCACCCCTCAACATTGTAGTCCAACAGCATAGGGTCACTGATGTCAATAGGCTTGTTCTCCTCCTGGTTCGGCCAAGGGTATCCTTCAGGGGCTCGTGCAGCAGAGGAGGGAGTTCCTTTCGATTTGGGTAGTCTTAGCTTGGGACCCATCTGTAAAGAATAAACATAAAGATGTTATTTAGCAAAATTCTCAAGAAAAACCAAGCAAGCTTATGCAAAGAGATATAGAGCGATTAAACAAGCTTGCTCCAAAACCGATTTTTAACACCACACAATTTCAGTTTCCCTTATGATTTCCTATGCCATTTATACATCCCTTGAAACTCACTATAGTACATCCCAATACCGATTATGAACTTATATCAAGCCTAAAGTTCCAATGCAAAATCGATTTCAAAGACCAATCTCAACATGCAATCGGCTAACTTGTTCAATTTATGTCCTAGCTAGTAAGAGAACAATGATTTCAAGCAATGTAAACAAGGACAATCGAAATTGAGAACAAGAGTAGAGAGAGGGCGATTTGAGCATGAAGCATGTGAGGGAGGGAGACTCTCAATCCGCGATTTACCTTTCCAGTTGGTGAATTCCTGTAAAAACAGAGTAAACTTGCCAAGGATTGATGTTTAGTAACCGAAAATCAAAGAGATGGGAGGAGATATGAAGAAATCGATTTTAGGGTTCAAGGGGGGGAAAAAGAGGGAGAGCGGCGTGAAGGGGATAGTGGGGAAGGGAAGGGAAAACCTTTAAAAAGGTAAAACCTAACCGCTTCCTCTTCTTTTTAATTTTTCTTTCTTTTTTTTTTTTATTTTTTATATTTCTGAGAACTTACCTGGAACAGTCGAGTGGAACAGTCACCTGATTGTTCTGCCGAAGTAACTCAGATTTTCTTGATTTTTATGACCTGCAATTGGAATTTAAAAGAACAAAAACATAAATAGAGGAGAAATATATACATACCAGTGGGTTGCCTCCCACCAAGCGCTTGGTTAACGTCACTAGCTTGACTTTGATGAGCGGATCAGGCTAGAGAAGGATCGCCTAAGGGTATTTCTACTCCTTCTGCGATTGGTGTGTCAGCAAGATAAGGCTTCAAACGCTGACCATTGACCACAAATTCTCCACCTTTTGTGTCCAGCAACACAACAGCTCCATATGGGCGAACCTCTTTAATGGTGAAAGGTCCAGACCATCTCGATTTTAGCTTTCCAGGAAAAAGCTTCAGTCGAGAATTAAAGAGCAGGACCTGATCCTTCGGTGCAAAACTCCTATTGAGGATTCTTTTATCATGAAATGCCTTTGTTTTCTCCTTGTAGATCTTAGAACTCTCATAGGCCAGATGTCTTATTTCGTCCAATTCATGCAGTTGCATTGTTCTCCTCTCCACGGCTGGTTTGATGTCGAAGTTCAGTAGTTTAACAGCCCATGCGGCTTTGTACTCTAGTTCAACTGGTAGATGACATGCCTTTCCATAGACCAGGTGATAGGGAGTCGTTCCTAATGGTGTCTTATAGGCGGTTCTGTATGCCCAGAGAGCATCATCTAGCTTGAGAGACCAATCCTTACGGGTAGTGTTCACTGTTTTCTGCAGGATGTTCTTGATCTCTCTGTTTGAGACTTCCACTTGACCACTGGTTTGAGGATGATAAGCGGTTGCGACCTTGTGTTTTACTCCATTCTTGCTCAGCAACCCTTGGAACAGCTTATTGATGAAGTGTGTTCCTCCATCGCTAATGACAACTCTAGGAACACCGAACCTTGGGAAGATTGTCGAAGTGAACATCTTGGTTACAACCCTTGCATCATTGGTTGGACTAGCTACGGCTTCTACCCATTTGGAGACATAATCCACGGCGACCAAGATGTACTCATTCTTATGAGAGATTGGGAATGGTCCCATGAAATCAATTCCCCAACAATCGAACACTTCCACTTCTAGAATGTAGTTCTGTGGCATCTCGTTTCTCTTACTCACATTACCCATCCTTTGACAGGAGTTACATCGTGATATAAATGCATGAGCATCTCTGAACATAGTGGGCCACCAAAAACCAGCTTGAAGTATCTTGGAGACTGTTTTGAAAGTAGCAAAGTGGCCAGCATAGGAGGAACCGTGGCAGTGATGGAGAATACCTTGAATTTCATCTTCTGGAACACATCTCCTGAAAATCCCATCCTTACCTTGGCGATACAGATATGGTTCATCCCAGAAATAATGTCTAGCTTCCCTTAGAAATTTCCGCTTCTCATTACCAGTGAATTTCAAGGGTTCCTTCTCTGCAGCAAGGTAATTGGCTATCTCTGCAAACCATGGAAGATTAGGATACTGCTTCTGGATTGCTGCTGTGAACTTCTCTCCTGCGCTAGAACAGTTGGTATTCGCAGTAGATGACTGTTCCAGACAGTCGAGACCAATCATGTTGACATATTCCATCGGCTGTTCCTCGTCGAGAATGTCTTCATCTGAGACCTTCATCCGGGAAAGGTGATCTGCAACTCCATTATCAACCCCCTTCTTGTCTCTGATCTCTAAATCGAATTCTTGGAGCAAGAGAATCCACCTCAACAGTCGTGGTTTAGCATCCTTCTTGGTGAGCAAGTACTTAAGAGCTGCATGGTCAGTGTGCACGATTACCTTTGATCCAACCAGGTAGGATCTGAACTTCTCAAATGCATAGACTATAGCTAGAAGTTCTTTCTCTGTAGTTGCATATCGGCACTGAGCTTCATCCATCGTCTTACTCGCATAATAGATTACGTGCAGCTTCTTGTCTTTCCTCTGTCCTAGTACTGCTCCCACTGCAAAATCACTCGCATCTGTCATGATCTCGAAAGGAAGATCCCAGTCTGGAGGTTGAACAATAGGTGCGCTGACTAGAGCCCCCTTGATCGCATGGAATGCGGCCAAACAGTCGCTGTCAAACGAGAACTGAGCTTCCTTGCAGAGCAGCCGTGTGAGTGGTCTAGCAATTTTAGAGAAATCCTGGATGAATCGTCTGTAGAAACCGGCATGTCCCAAGAAACTCCTAATTGCCTTTACCGTAGTAGGTGGCTGTAGACTCATCATGACCTCGATCTTTGCTTTGTCTACTTCAATGCCCTTTTCTGATATTTTATGTCCTAGAACAATCCCATCTCGGACCATAAAATGACACTTCTCCCAGTTCAGCACCAGGTTCTTCTCCTCACATCTCTTCAATACCCTGCACAAATTTGACAAACAGACATGAAAGGAGCTTCCATAGACGCTAAAGTCGTCCATGAAAACTTCCATTATGTCTTCAATTAGATCTGTAAAAATCGACATCATGCATCGCTGGAATGTTGCTGGAGCATTGCACAAGCCGAACGGCATTCTCCTGTAGGCGTATGTTCCATATGGGCATGTGAACGTCGTTTTCTCCTGATCATCAGGGTGGATGGGGATCTGAAAGAAACCTGAATAACCATCTAAAAAGCAATAGTAAGGGTGGTTAGCTAATCTCTCAAGCATTTGATCAATAAAAGGAAGTGGGAAGTGATCCTTGCGAGTTGCTGCATTCAATTTACGGAAATCAATGCACATGCGATGACCTGTAACTGTTCTAGTTGGGATCAATTCGTTCCTTTCATTTGTTATAACAGTGATGCCACCTTTTTTAGGTACTACATGAACAGGGCTAACCCACTTACTATCAGAAATCGGATAGATCACACCAGCTTCTAGAAGTTTCATTATCTCTTTCTTAACAACATCTTTTAGATTTGGGTTTAACCTCCTCTGATGTTCTACAGAAGTCATCGATTCATCTTCTAGATGTATTCTATGCATGCATAAATCAGGTGAGATGCCAGGTATGTCAGCTAAAGAATAACCTAGTGCTTTACGATATTTTCTCAGTTCACACAGGAGCAGAGCAGTCTCAGCATTGTTCAAGTCAGAATTTATGATGACAGGATATGTTGAGTTAGGTCCGAGAAACGCATACCTGAGCCCTTTAGGAAGGGGTTTAAGTTCTACCTTTGGAGCTTTGAGCTCACTCCATGAGTCATCGGCCTGAGACGCTGGAACAGATGGGTTCTGGGTCGAGGTTGTTCCGGCTGGATTGCTGCTTTCGCTGTTCTCCCCCAGACTTAGATTCGCCACTAACCTCTCCATACTTCGTGCTGAGTCTAGAAGCTTCGCATAGGCATCAGCATCAACGTTTTCCAAGCTTTGCTCAGCCTCGGCTCTTGTCAAGGCGAGTTCTAAAGGATCATCAGTGAGAACTTCCTCAATTATTCCCTCATGTGGTTCCAGCAGATCACTCTCCTCTTGAACAGTGAAGGTCTGTCCATCCAGCATCGGCTTCTTCAGCATTTGCTCCATCTGAAAAGTCATCACAATATCACCAAGATGTAAGTCAATTTTTCCTTGTCGGACATCTATGATGGCTCCCACTGTGCAGAGGAATGGTCTGCCCAGGATCAGGGGATCCTTGGACTCTTCTTCAACTTCCAGAACAACAAAATCAGCCGGGACCAGCGTGTTTCCTACTAGGACTTGAAGATCTTGAAGAATTCCAACTGGTGTCTTCACTGAGCGATCATCAAACACTAGAGACATCCTGGTGGGTTTGAAATCTGAGTACCCAAGCCGCGTAGCAACAGAATATGGCATCAGGTTTATGCTGGATCCTAAATCAACCAGCGAACAGGAGAAGATTGTTCTTCCAATCTGGATCGACAGAACAAATTTTCCTGGGTCACCTAGTTTCTTGATCTTTCGATTCTGGAGTACTGCACTACATTCCTTAGAGACAACCATGTATTCACTGTCGTCCGCTATCTTCCCAGAGATCAGTCCTTTAACAAAGTTTCTCATAGATGGCATCATCTGGATCGCACTCATCAAAGGGAGCCTAACCGTGAGATCCTCTAGCATCTTTCTGCATTTAATCTCCTCTTTGTCCTTGCGTGTGGCCTTGGCTGGAACAGGGTAAGGGACTTTAGGAACGTACTGGCGAGCAGGGGAAGGGTTAACGGTCGGAGGAACGGCTCCAGCAGGTCGTTCTTCAGCTGTTGGTTCTGTCTCGGTAGGATGTTCTGCCTCTTCCTCATCAGTCTGTATTGCTTCAGGCGGTTGGTCTGATTCCTTCTGCTTTCCTTTCTCAGCGGCTGTGTGCTTCCTAGGTGCGTGTTCTGTTAGAGGTCTTCCACTCCTTAGTGTTACAGCGTTACACTCCTTGGGGTTTTTATCTGTTCTTGCTGGGAGGGTTCCTTGCTGTCTCTTCACACTCTCGGCGGTTTGAGCAATCTGAATATCCATCTGCCTCATGTGGCTAGAGACCTGGTCGTACTTAGCACTCAAATCATCAAACATGTGGTTCATCCTTCCATTGATGTCTGTCGTGACTTGATTCAATGCTTTGCCTTGTATTTGCTGTCCTTGGAGCAGCTGCTGCATCATCATGGCAAGGCTTTTAGTGTCATCTTTGGAAGCTGATTGAGAGGCTGATTGATTTTGTGGAGCAGTCTGTAGATTGGTCGGTTGTTTCTGCGCGTGAAACTGACTGTTCTGCGGGTGGCTAAGCACAAAGGTCCTTCCTTGATGGTTGTAGTTCCGCTGGTATCCAGTGTTCTGGTTGGTCTGAGTGTTATCAATCGCTCCATCCGGTTTGTTTGTGAACAGATGAGGGTTGTTCCTGACGTTGTGGTTTGGGTTATAGTTCTTGAACTGCCACCCTTGGCCATTCACGTAGCTCACTTCATTCAGGTCCTCAGCAGATTGATCCGCCTCTGATTTACCATCTGATGCTGGTTTTTCTGGTGTAGCTTCCTCCATAATGAACACCTGGTTTTGCTGACTCTTAAGCATCTGATCCATCTTTGCTGCTAACTCATCGATCCTGCTATTGTCGACACTGTTCACCTTCTCAGTCCGATCATTGTCCTTGTTGCTGTCAGCGGAACTTGAAGCCATGTTCTCAATCAATTTGAAAGCTCCTGGGGTTGACTGAGTCATGAAATCTCCATTACTGGCTGAGTTCAAGGCGTTTCTGGCTTCCCATCCCATTCCATCGTAGAACACTCCAAGGAGGTAGTCATCCTCAAAACCATGATTGGGACAGTCTCTACGGTAGAGGCTGAATCTATCCCATGCGTCGCAGAACGGCTCATTGGCATGCTGTTTGAAAGATGTGATCTTGTGCCTTAGGGATGCGCTCTTAGACTTCGTGTAGAAGTGGGTGAGGAAGGCAGATCGGACCTGTTCCCAAGTGGTGAGTGATCCGGTTGGTAGAGAATCGAGCCAGCGAGCAGCTTTCCCATCCAGAGAGAAAGGGAACAGGGTACACTTGATGTAATCTGGTGGAACTCCATTCGCCTTTGTGAAGCCGCACATTCTCTCAAAGTTTTCAATATAATCGATGGGGATTTCTGCAGGGAGTCCATTGAAGATCTTTCTCTGCACCAGGCTTATGAAAGCAGGCTTGATCTCAAAATCATGTCGAGTGCAGGGTGGAGGAGTGATTGCAGATCGCGTAGCAGGCAGGTTGTGGAGAAGGTTTCTTTGGCCTATGGGAACAACTTCTCCATGCTGTTGCTCCTGCTGCGGATTGTTCTGAGCTGCGAGTACTGCAGCTGCTTGCTGTGTTTGGATGGTGGCTTGCATCTGCGTCATCTGTTGCTGCAACATTGCGATTGTGGCTGCAAGTCCATCCTGATTGCCTGGATCGGCCATTGTTGTAGTCGTATTTCTTTGTTGACGGTTCTGTCTTTCTAATCTCGCTAGTTCCTCGTTACTGAATTGCTGTAATGGTCCTTGTGTGTTGCTCCGAGTGTGTCTACCGGACATACACCTGGATCATCAACTGCAACAAGAAAATAAAAGCGAGTTAGATATCTTAGACTAGATATTAAACCGAGAAATAGAGGTAAAAATCTGGTCCCCGTCGCAACGGCGCCAAAACTTGATACACTAAAAATGAATCCTTGCTACTGCCAAGCTAACAGTTGTAATTGTAGTAATTAAGATTCAAATCCAGAGGACCAGTCTACACTTTATTTCTATAAGTTCGAAATCAAGCTAAGATGAAAAGTATGTTGATTTTAAGAAGTGACAAATAGCTAACAAGATAAACTTAGATTGGTTCAAATTAATAAAGAGCTAACCTAGGGTATTTCATTGGGTGTCGATGTAGAGCCAAACAATTATTCAAGCACGATGAAGTACCTTCTAGGACTCGGATCACTCAACTGGATCGTTCCACTATCGTGGTAGCGATCGCTTTGCAGATCAGTCTCACCGCCTAACTGTCGTTGGGATGAGATCTGATTGCAAGCCTTAGAGATCAAGTCCGATTAGTCCACTTACTACCCTAATATCTACTTTCGCTGATTAGGGATATTAAGCTCATTCAATACAAGTCAGGTTATCTCCTAAGCGGTTAGCTAGATGATAAAACCCTAGATCTATCAATAAGTGATCAGATTATCAATAGCATTAAGATCAATATGAATGAAGAACAGTTATGAATATTGCTTATCTATGTTTAGCTCAGGTTCAACACCCTAAAAACCCTAGGTGAGCACGGCTACTACTCGATCATAATGCAAGCAATCAAAGACATAAATTCTGAAATAAATTGCATAAGATAGAAGTAGAGAAACAAAGGGTTCAGGTTGATCTTCTTTAGGAAAGATGGAGCCTTCTCCCTTACAATTGCAAATCGCCAAAATCAAAGCCTAAGTCTTGTAAAAACTAACGTAAGAAAAGAAAATAGAAGTAGCAGGTCTTTTTATAAGGAGGCGCCAAGAGGTAGAAGTAAATTAGGGCTTTTGGGCTTTAATTCCCGAAATAAGAGTTTCCATATTCGTCTGGAACAATCACCGGGATCACTCCGTCGTTTGTTCCATTGTTCTTCTTGAGTGTTCTCCGCAGGATAACTCCAAAAAGGCATCTTTTCTTCATGTGCCTTCTACTCACTCATCTACTAACTCTGGACCTGAAAAAGACCACAAAGTACTAGACTAACACGATTAAGAGACTTGAATCTAATAAAAACATATATGCAAATGATGTGAAAAACACCATATATCAACTTAGCTGCCAACTAAATCGGAAAACTGTATAGACACAACTATTCGAGAATCAAAATACAAAGTTTAATGACCTCAACTGTATGCTTTGTAGATATTTTTGGGTTTGTTGGTGAGATCATGTCTATCTTCAATGACCATAAGCAACAACTCAATGGATCATGGTTAACCTCTAGATGGACATGTACAATCTTTTCTTCATTAACGCTGATTTGTTTACATATTATAATGTTTTTTAAAACCTGCATCCCATGTTCAACTCTTCAACAAGTACAAAAACTTCTACTCTAGCGAGAGAACTAATATGTCCAATGATAGCGTTCATAATTTATTATATTACAATGAAATAACGGAAAATTTGTCACAATCAAACATAAAAATTTTAAACACAATTAAAAATAAATTAAAATACTACACATATAATCTCATGCAAATGTACAAAGAGAACGTATTTCCATTATAAAAAATATAGTTGAAATAAATAATAAAAATAAAATAATAAATATTGTTGATAACAAATACAAAATTCAAACACGTAAGAATTATAAAAAAATGGTAAATGTTAACAAAATAAAGATATATATATATATATCTAATTAGAGAAAAAAATATATTTATTATACATTTTAAAATATTTTTTCAAATATTTTATAAAATTAAAAATATATTGTAATATAAAATAACTTTAGTGTAAACAACCCACCCGTAGGGCGGGCAAATCCCTAGTATTGAATAAACCAATGATGCATATATATCAAACAGTAAACTAATAAGAAAACATACTAAGAAGAATGCTCGAGCTTCCTATTTATCCACTAACTTTTTATTTTGTTTTGCTTAAATTTGATTTATCCACTAACTTTCAGACATTGCTTTACCAAGAAAAAACTTTCAGACATTGCAGCTTCTACTTTAACGAGCTGGGAGAAAATAACCGAAACAAAAAGTTTCGTCTATTTAGAACATAACTTGTTCAAACGCAGCGGTTGCGAGAGTACAGATATGAATGGTTGCAGTTTCTAACGCCAGCTTAACTTTTTACTGGGTCTATGGGCAAAAAATATTTTGTGTATTATAAATGACTGGAAAAAAATTATAGGCCCTTGTTAGAAAAACAAAAATCTGGGGCCCCTTTTTGTCATTAAATTTGACTGTTTTTAGATTGGGCCCTGGCGGATACACACATTTTTTTTTGTGTATTATAAATGACTAGAAAAACAATTATAGTCTCTTGTTAGAAAAACAATCTGGGGCTCTTTTTTGTCATTAAATTTGATTGCTTTTAGGTTGGACCCTGGCGGATGCACTGCTTATCCTCTCTGTTGAGCCGGCGCTGACGGTTTCTAATAGTTTAAAGAGATTAGTACGATCGGTACTGCGATAAAAAATTGGTACGTTTACAGAATACTTATGACTGGTTAACTATCAAATTCAGCAGCGTTTAAATAATAAATTAACATTATTAACACTATAATTATAAAAATATCAAAAATCATAAAATTATAATAAATATAATAATTATATTTAGAAAGTTATATTTTAAAATTTTTTAAAACTATAGAAAATATTTCTATTTTAAAATTTTATAATATTAATTAAAATAAAATAGATATATTTTAGTATTTTTATAATTTTTTTATTGAATATTTTTATTTTTGTGTTTATATTGTTTATTATTCTCATGTAACTGTAAACATTAGCTGGAACCAGCTTTTGAATTTTAACATGTTTATATTGTTGTAAAATGCCAAACGAAAAAATTACATTTACGGGTGATAGCAAAAACCAGTCAGGCCTTGCCTTAATTGTAGATGTGATAAGCTTTGGGGCAGCACAAATAAGCCTAGATTTGAATAGCTTTTGGGTACGAAAATAAAGCATTTTACATGAAATCCGCTCTTGCATTTAAACCGTTTTCTATATTATCAATGTTGTTTTATTTGTACCAGTTCATTAACATTGTTCTGCAGTCTATGCTTCTTACAAACGTATCCAAGGCCAGTGAAGAGTATGAGTGACCACTTATTGAAACGACAGAATAATGACATTCGAACCAAATCAAATCTCTCAACAAACGGTAATGAAAAAGATATGGATAATAGAAAAGAGAATCGTGTACTTTAGCAAATGAATGGTATTCTGACTTTTTAATTTAAAAGGTATTCTAATTCTTTAGCAGTCAAACCTTTTTATATCTAAAAGAGGTGATAGAGATAGATGTAACATATCCTGGAATTTTTCTTATTATGGAATTTGAAGGAAAATAAATAGAACTCTAAAATTTTCTAAGCTAGAGAAAAAGTCAAGAACAATTTGGCATCCCAGTATGCAGAAGCATCAATTCAAAGGACCATGTTTTTACACAATGGGCGAAGATAGGATGAGAGACCACATGAATTCATGCGTATATTTTTTTTTTTTGCCAATTTAGGTGTGCCATTAAATAGAAAACTACAACGCTCCCATTTATCCTTCTATACTTAAAAATTCAGAAGATTTTTGCCTCCAGTGAGTCCAATAATGATCGAGGATACAAGATTAATCAACCTCTAAAGTTCCATATGATATCTATGGGAATTGTTTCTTGTAAACACACCTGGTTGAATTTTTCTCTAACAAAACAATTCTGACATATCTAAATCTACTTGTTGGTTTATATCATGGTGTGGAACCATTTTGACAGCACATACCATCATATATTTTCAAACCCATATGTAAAAATATTTATACACATTTATAAAACCAGCTTCTTTCATTGATGGGAAGATATATATACTCCATCCCTTTCATTTTACTTGTTTTTTTAATTTTATGCACATAGAGTAAAAACACTTACTTTTATATATTTCAAAATAAAAACATTATTATTTATACATCTATTCATATTTCAATCAATTGAAATATAAAATGAAAAATTTTGTTAATAAATTCTGCACTGAAATTCTCAATACAGATGTTTTACTTTACAACAGTTAAACTGAAACGGAATGATTATTAATTTGAGGCTGTTTCATTCATGATTCCATTTCCTCTAAGTATATAGCTTATTGGTCAATAGAGTTTTCCTATTATTTAATCATGATCATCACACACACACATTTTTGGAAGAAAACATATATTGTTTACATCGTATGCTGACCAATGTTAAGGTATGCTAACAAGTGAAATAACCTATTTATTTTTCTGACCTTTCAAGCCATGATCCCATGCTTTAACGTTACTGATCCTAATTTACTTGGAAAGATAATGCTAATTTGCCTATTGGGTCTTCTGAAACTCCACATCAAAGATCTAGCTAGGAAGCAAAGGAATGCCAATCCACAATTCAAATTAGATATGTCAAGTTTGCAATGAAACATGAGCAATACGAAACTATGTCTTGTAGCAGATTCTGCATCGCTCATACTACGTTCTCTAATTCAAAACTAAGCGCATACGGATACTTTTGAACTCCCACTAAATATAGTGTATCGTCTTGTAACTCTAAAACCCAGACAACTTCATAATCAATCCATTCTCCAAGTCTACATATAATAGTGCATATGAAACCTTTTGCTGTCAATGATATCTAACGTCGGTTCTATGCATCATCATATTCAAACTTAGTTAAGGCTAATCAGATCATATTGAAACAAACTAAAACACAATAATATTTCAAGTTGATCGAGCCAACTACACCTATATTCGCTTGGAATTTCATCGATCTAAAGAGAAAACAATAGCATAACAAGTTGTGAATGAACCGAGAAAAAAAAGAATGTTATCTTAATGACCCTAAATATGGTCCTATAAAGGAACATATTCCTTCTCAGGGTTGACCATACTTAGCCCATGAAAAAAGAGAAGAGGTAATTTAAGAGATCAATATGCATATATAACATATTCCTTCTCAGGGTTATAAAAAGAGAGTAGATACATGTGAGGAATGAGCACAAACATATAGAGAGTAGTGAAGTGTATAATAAGGAAGAGAGGTCTAGCATGGCGAACAGAGTCATGTTTAGTAGCCAAGGATGACTTGCCTGCTCTTTTTCACCTCCATGATTCAGTTTCATGTGGGATTTTGGATTATTATGCTTCTAATGAGTATAGTAATTCAAAATCTTGTTGAATCTTTGTGGGTTAGGTTTCAGGCAGTCTCCTTGGCTATCTTGACATGATTTTTTCATCCATGTTATACCTTCTTTCTTTCTATTTTTCGAATCCAAATAAGTTTTTTTTCTCTAAATTTTTACTACGAAAATGGTTTGAACAATCTCTGACAAAGTATGCTATTAGAAAACTACCACTTTTGCATTTTCTACAAATGCGTGTACGTGGTGAGTGTATGCATTGTTTAGAAGGAGATGTCAAAGATGAATAGAAGAATCATATTTGGTAGCCAAGGATGACTTGCCTATTTCTTTGAGAAGTAAAATGGACATGGTGTCATGCTTAAAAGTGACTGTAGGTAGTTTCTTGACTATTTTGCTTACAAAAAGGTATTAGGCAGTCTCCTTGGCTATCCTTATGTGTTCTTCTCTCTCATCTCAGACATTCACTTTCATCTAAATAAGAGAGTGGGAAACATACAAGAAACATGTAATTTCATGACTTTGAGATTTCTTTCTGTATTTGTGTACGCAAAACCCAACATGCATACACGCATATTATATATTGAAGGTTACTGGAATCTTGCAAGACATTGAATTTGTTTATTGGGTCAATATATATGTGACACTATTCTGAATGTTTTCTCATATTATTCTGGAAATTACATACATTCTACGTGTTGCTTTAATACTCAAGGGACACCTAGAAATATCGTCAATTTTATCTATAATCTGATGTTCAAAACAAATTTGGATTTCTGATAATATCTAATGATCATGAGTGCTTAAAAGAACGTTCCTGGTTTGAAATTTCATAAGAAAAAAAAAAGAACGTTCCTGGTTTGAAATTTCATAAGAAACATTAGAAAAAGTTATTAAAAATTCTGGTTGGTGATTTTTTTTGCAGATCAGCATATGATGTTAATATGGTAGATGATACTTGGAATTCAAATCTATTTGAGATTGTTAGTGGCAACACTTCAAAGTCATGGGAAAAGCTTGACGTGTAAGAAGTCTCTCTCATTAATTTCTAACAACAACAAGAAAAAACTTATTAACATTGTCTTCGGTTTGAATACCTTTTTTACGAAAAAAAAAAACATTGTCTTCGGTATCTTGGTATAGTGGTCAAGTTCTGTCACATTCATTTGGGTTGCAGAGTAAGACAAAGGGTCTCTTCTATGGTTCACCAGCTGTTGTTACATTCCGTGTCCCATCTAAGGGTGTTCTTCAGGTTTTTTATATTTATTTTTGCTTCTGATTTTTGCAGTTATGATTCTTCAGAATGAAACCAAGGGGATATTGTGTAGTTATACTTTTGTGTTTTTGTTTCTGTTTTTCTGCCTTGAAAATCAGGCTTATTCAACTCCAATATTACCTCTAGATGTACTAGAAGAGACAATCCCTGATAAGAAGCTTGATTTGGTAATGGTCTTTCAGTTAAAAAAAGTTATACTTGATTCATCCACATTCTTGGCTCGTCTTCTGTAAGTAACTAACTTGACTTTTCTCTGTTTCTCATGGAATCCATCTTGAACGTGGCTAAAATTCAGGCAAAGGTATGTCAAATACCGTTTCTCTTCTATCATACTTTTACATAGTTTATAAACAGGGGAAGACTTGGTGAAAGTTGCAATAAAATCTTTATGAAGATATATGTTATCAGTTAATTTAACATTCATCAGATGTTATACGATTCATGACCCTTTACAAATAGTTCAAAGCATCATACATTCATGCTTATGTCAAACTTGTGGTCTGATGATTGTGATTTTTAATTTTATTTGCAGAGATTGGTGGGTAGATTTGGACCTCAAGTCTCAGTGATTTCGATTATTGTGACATTTGTGTATTTGATGGTAACTCCATCAAAGGGAAGCAAGGAGAAGCGTTGAGATTAAGCTTTTTGATCAGGCCATTTCTCACCGTGTCATGTTAGCAAAAAGATCTCTCTTTTTTTGGAACCTTTCTCATTTATAGGTGACTTTCTTTTGTTAATTCCTGTGTCTTTTGAATCAGACCAATAGCACAACCCTTTACAAAAAACAAAGAAAGTCAGACCAATAACAAGAGCATTTTAAGCAAAAGTTTTTAGGTTAGAGTAATCAAGAAAATCTGCAATAGATTTTTTTTTTGGAAACACCAACCGCAATAGACTAATGATTTCATTCTGTGTTCGAAAAAATCTTCAAAGAACAGCAAATTGCGCCAACTCAATGGCATATCATATTATCATTTTATCACCTATACTCTTCCTACAAATTGGATGAAAGGAATATGAATACTTATTCTGAACTACAATTACTTGTTCAATATTATGTACAATTTTTTCTTTATCTGTATATAACCAACCTCTAGCGAGGTAAAAACTAGTTTAATTACTAATATAACAAACTAATAAAAAAAAACAAGCAGTAGCATTCGTAATAACTAAAAAGCAATAAATCACCAGGGGAAAGTCAAAAGAGGAAAGAAAAAACACAGAAAGGCTTTCACAAAAGAATCAGTTTTTCGTCTTAAATAAAACATAAAAAGTACACCTAATTTCGGAAAGGACCACGAACGCAAGCCGACCAATCAGAATCTCAGAAGCATTGAACCAGTTTCATATTTGGTCGGAACCCCAAAAAAAACTAGAGAATCCACACAAATGGCGGCGCATCAACCCTTGTCCCAACCACAGTCCGGTACAGATACAGTTTATCCACCTTCTGCCTTCCCTCATATCCATTCTCCTCCATCCGATTATTATCGTTCTCGTATATGATCTCTACATTGAGCCACGGCGCTTTCCGTGCAAGCCTTTTGCATCCCCCAAGAGTGACTTCACATGACGACATCCAAAGGGATCGCATTGTTTCGTACTTGTTCACGTCAGCAAGAAGCGCCGCGTCCCCAAACGGACTATCCCTAATCTCCAGCTTCCTCATCTTCTTGCAACCGTTCAACACATACAACATGCCTTTATCTGAATCCCCAGCAAAAGCTATGGAGAGCATCTCAAGCTGAGTTGCGAACATCCCGATGTAGAGGAAGACTTGGTCTGTGAGGAGACCAGAGACTGAAAGGCGTTTCAGGTTCTTGCATGCTTGCACGATTGCTCCAAAGCCTTCGTCCAGAGGCTGAGATGTGACGTGGTCGGGTTTGTGTGGCTCGAGAATGCAGAGTCTGAACCGGATGAAATTTGGACAGTTCCTGGCAACGGTGATGAGCGCTGCGTTTGTCATCTGCTGGCAGAAGTAGAGAATAGAGTGAAGCTTAGGGCAGCCTGCGGAGATGGCGACTAGACCATCTTCTGTCACAGCTGTGTTGCCTCCACCGACTAGATCAGTTGGAAAAACCCTAAGCTCTTGTAACTCTTTACATGTAGAAGCTACAACTTCAAGACCTTTGTCACCTATACTATCCAATATCTGCAAGAAAACCATAAAATGACTATTAATATTAGATTTATTCTAAAAATCGGTCTAGGCAGCAGCAAAACAATTCCTGTTTTGAAAGTTTGGTCTAATAGTCAACCCAAACTAGTATTTAAAAGATCTGCTACAGCTGCTACTATATTTAGTGATAACAAATATATATTGTTTTGAGATATATTAAGATTTAGTGAAAGTTTTATCAGATCGATATCAAGAGTGGATACTACCCTTGAAAAATAAACCAATTCCTTGCTCTCTGGCTATCATAACACCATTTTCTCTATCACTAATCCTCTATAAAACGCCTAGTTACCGCCAATTGACTTTTTTAAACATTGACAAAAATTAATCTTATCTTAAAGAAACAAAGATCAGCTTACCCATAAACGTTGGAGCTTCTCGCAATGCTCAATAAGCCTAATCAGGTGACTGCCATGGATCTCAGCTGCATAACTAAGATTCAAAGAGGTGAGGTTATGACATACTGGGTGGAACGCTGAGAGACAATGAGGAGCAGCCTCAAGAAAGCCAGACAAACTCCTTAGCGATGTGCATTTCCTTATAGCAGCCTGGAGTTTCAGACAAGACTCTGAATCTTGCTCATCCTCATAAGACCCTACTCCCAAGTCAACTATCTGCGGCGCACACGCCATCAACCTCGCCAATGCATCAAGCGGCACTGCACGGTTTAGCTTCAGACTCCTTAGGTTTGGAGACCTTGCAACTAACCTCTCCAACGCCACCAGATTGGTTTCACCTTCTAGACACGCAAAGTTCAACGTGACAAGAGATGTGTAAGCCTCCGGGAAACAGCTTAGCCACTGACCTCTGTGATCATCTATTTCATTCTCTTGCAAGTCAAGATCTCGTAGATGCCTACACAGAACACAAAACTTGTTAAAAAAAAACAGAACCAAAAGTCATACAGTTTAACAACATTAAAAACAAAAATTTACCTGCAGTTGGATGCAATGGAGGCTAGACCATCAGTACTAAACCCTTCACAGCTAACAAGCACCAACGACTTAAAATTCACAAAGGAACGCGAGAGCAGCTCCAAGCTCTCATCAGTCACAACCATCCTCTTCAACCTCAGCTCCTCTAACCTCACGCGGGATCTAGCCAAAGCCTCGATCCAAGGCTGCACGAAGCCTCCCCATCCGTGAGGAACCAAGTTGAAGTCAGCGAAGTGAGGCTTCCCTTTCAAGGTTAAGGACTTGAAACAAGGAAACCTCCTGAGCAGCCTCTCCGGGCTTATCGAGTAACAGTTGCCGATGAACACGTTCTGTCTACTGTATCTCTCGATCTTGAACCAAGATTTGCAAACCAGAGATATTGAGTTCCTGTCTTTGTGAGATGTGACGAAGTCGAAGACGTGCTCTATCACTTCATCTGGGAAGTAGTTCATATCTTCTATATGGCAGCAAGAATCCTAATTCAAGACTTGACCTAGAACAAGATCCAATCAAGATCTAGAAGGATGGAGAGATAATATAAATCTACACAACTTCAGCGTCGATATCTAAAAATAAAAAACATGATGATTACAAAGAGGGACGTTGACAATGAACGAGAATCATTAATACATCTATAGAATCTCTCTCAACACACAACTATAAATAGAAACTTCCCTCTGAAACAAAGAAAGAAAAACAATGATGAAGAGATGATCAGAAGATTGATGAGAGAGAGAGAGAGAGAGAGAGAGAGAGAGAGATGAAGACGCAAGCAAATCAAAGCAAAATCCCAGAAACTAAAAACTCCCTCTCTCTCTTCTTTCTTTCTTCTGTGTCTCTCGGTGACTTGGTAATGGAAAATAAGTCTTTAACCAACGAAGAAGCACATCACAGTCATTTAGGGGTCCCCACCTGGCTGTCCGAAACAAAACCGTAGTTTACTGATGATCCAACGGTGAGAGATGGTTAGAGGGAGAGATCTTGTCCGTTGATGTGAAATGGCATGCATGTGTCCTTATCACTGCTTACGAGGCCATTCACCAAAGAGAAAAGGCAAGGGTGATGTAGTAGTGTCAGACTTAAGGAACGTTTTAAAATACCCTCGTTTTATGTATTTAATTACGGTGAAATACCACAATAGTCTTGTGATAATAATAATAGTTAGTTCTTATAATGATCAATTATTCAACTAATATGTGATTAAAGATTTGATTAGTGATAATTTTTATCTGCTGCACATACCTATATGTTGGGCCATTTATTTTGCCAAAAGTGCCAAGTCTTATATAGTTCATTTTTCAGCTTGTTTTCTAGAGATAACATAGTTATTTGATAAATTACATTATGTTTTATTTAATTCTGATGTTTATATGGTCTTAGATTATTTCTATTTTCTATCCAAAACTTGTTTTCCTTTCTTTTTAAAGATTAGGAAACCAAATTGATTGATCAACTACCATCAAATTTATTGAACCTAAATTAACTGGAGAATTAAAAAAAAGTTTATTAACACGTTTTAAAAGCATAAATTTCAGAACTAGGTTAGTTAATTTGGGATTTAAAAGGAAAAAAAAAAAGAAAAGCAAGGCTGGCTGAATTTGTCCGGTATGAGGACATACAGCACCCGTGGAGATACGTAGTCAGTCAGTAGGTGATGACATTGGCAAATTTAGTATTAAATTCCTTCTTCTCTTTTTCTTTCTTACCAAATAAATCCAAACACCACTCCAAATAAAAATCTACAATAGATATAAATTTAAGTTAAAAAATGGTGGCAGCAATTGTGGAAGAGTATGTTTGATGTGAAAAATACAGTGTACCTTGGTTGAAAGTTGAAACGGTGGGTTGGAATATTAAATGGTACATGAAAAAAACATGGAGGTATTATACAACTTGTACTTAATTTTTTGCGATTAAGAAAATTTTAGAACCAATAATTTAAGAGATGAATCAATTATATCATTTCCTGATTCACACCAACGTTGAACAAAAAACACATAACAGAAAGAACAAATAATTTTTGAATCAACGAATAGTTCTGTTGATAATTAATAAAAATAATTAAACGTATTTCAATTTTATGCAAAACAAAAATTAAGCGATCAATGCGGGAATTAGGCTCATCTTGACTTGGTTTTGATTTCTCTATTTTTTTAAGTTTAAGAAAAGATAAGTTAGGCGATCATATGCAATGCATATTCACCGTTTAATTAAATTTGCCGCGGTCAACCTCTGAGCAGCGTCTAGACGACTGCAGTTTTAAATACGAAAAAGTAATAAAGTTATAATTATTTCTAAAAAAAATTACCAAAAAAAAACATCTTAATTTTTGGAGATATTAAACTTTAAAGTGACATATATAAGGAAATAAAGAATAAAATATATATGGGTGTAACTAAATAAATACCGCTTTATAACCGAACTCAATTATAGACCCACTTGCATATAATTACAAAAGGGAACACACAAAACAAAAGTATACTTATTGGTTGAAAGAGAAAAGTCACTTCCTTGCCGTTTACCACCAAACGTTTGTTTAGTTGTATTTAGAGTAAAATTCTGTCGAAGACCTCCTATTTATTTGGGCTATCATCACTACTTTAAATCGAACGAACCCGCCGATGGAGTGTAATATCTAATTGTTTCAAAGTCCTATAAGTTGAGTTAATACACAAGGTAGTTTCCAGAAATACACAATATTGCATGTTTATAATGTATAACTAAAATTTTATCCGTGTTTTAAAATTGCATAATTATTTTATGGATTACATGAAGATACCAATAATTTTTTATTTTAAATTTAATAGATTCTTTTCTTTTTTAAACATAAACTTTAATAGATTATTAATTTATAATATATTTAATTTTTTAAAATATAATTACAAAATACACAATTTTGTTAAAATTAAAAAGATAAAATGTTTATAATTTATTTTAAGAGCTGTTATAAATTATTAAACTTTGGAAATTAATAATAATAATAATAATAATTTTTTCACTTTTACCTGTAATTAATATCTAAGTATTCAAATATCTCTAGTGACACAAATAATTACAACACAACAACTAAAGATTAATTCCATATAGTAATTATGTTTTTTAAAAATATTATATAAACATGAAACATCTTACAAAGGTCTCACATTGATTGTTATCTGGATCTATACAATCTAACCCTTGCATTCGTAGTAAATCTCACATCTAATATACGAGCTTTGTAAATCTCTTTATATCTATTGCACAAGCCTAACTCATTGAAGACCATGCATACATGTTCTTATGTACTTATAGACGCATTGCTTCTATTTGCTCAACTACAAAAATGATAAAATGATGGTAATATGTGATTCCTTATTATAAATTTCATTATTATGGAAAATTTCCCGTCGATACTGAAAATATATTTGAGAAACTAAAACATTTCTAATTTTGTCAAGACATGTTTTAGCTTAAACTCTACAGAAATGTTAATGTAGATATGGGTATAAAACGGAAGAGTGGTAGATGTGCATCGTTGTTTTGGTGGATAGGTCCACTTATCTCTTGTATCTCATCATATTCTAAGAAATGGCTGCCATGTGAAGACCACCACTTCATTACTCTCTCTGTTCCCTTTATATAATCATATCTCTAGATTTTAATTATTACCCCAAATTAACCATAATTACAGTTTTTAAATGATTATCTAGCCGTTGATTGCTGTTTTCTTTCTATTGGCTGAAAAAACAGTTATTAATGTATTTATTATACTATAGAAATTAAAGCACATTTTTGATAGAGCAGACCTTGGCTAGAATCAAAGCGAGGAAACTATTGGAATTTTGTTGATGATTAGATGGCCATTTCGTAAGATTTTGTGATTAACAAGAAATAGGTATTCTATGGTGTAGCCTTTGGTTCAGTGAACCGCTTCAACCCCGAATAGACCGAAACATAATTTATATTCTCCTTACATCTTTCTGTTTTAGCAATGATTATGTGAAAGCAAAGTCTAAGCCCAAGAAGGCCCAAAACATGCTCTTATCTATATATAACTGGTGGTCCTCCATTAACGCTTCCTAGGTACATTAAGGATAAAACACGGAACAATGGCTCCAATGCCCCTATATGTCATGGACAGATCTCTTATGGGTCTGATAAATCTCTTATGCCCTTAATTCATTTAAAGAGAGTGATTTTACAAAATTGGCCATTATTCCAATCAAAAAAAAAATTTGATTCGATTGGTTCGAAAATGATGGACCAAGAGCAATTTGGATTATGGAATCGATTTGGTTTGATGATATTCGGTTTCGGTTTTTAACAGATTTAAAATCAAAATCGGTTTTGGTTCATCGTAATTAATTAATTGGAGGGTTCCAATTATTGGAGGGAGCGTTCCTGTTCTTCTTCTTCCTTTCCTTCTCGATTTCATCGATTCCTCCCCTTCGAAACGGATCCTCCTCCTCTGCTCTAGCTCGTATCTCAAAGATTGTGGAGCTCCGCCGTCTCCCCCTTTATAGACTCCCTTCTAGCATTCTTTGAACCCGGTAAGTTGTGGTCTCCGCCAATTCATCGTATTACCGTTCAAATTGGAGTAATCAGCGTCTGTTTCGTGGGTGGGTCTATCAGTATATTTAATTGGTATAAAATGGGATTGAATTGGCAGTAGAATGGAATAGGAGAGCATAGATCGTCAAACTCGTCGGACGGAATTGAAAACTGTTAGCTAATCAAGTAAAACTGTATAACTAGGACAACTGATACAACTGTGTATAACTTTGGAAAACTATTAGCAAGTGGTAGTACTGTGGATAATTGTATATAACTTTGGAAAAAAAATTATTTTGCAGGATAGAATGAGAAATAATGTCATCATACATTTTCAGTTCAAAGACCAGATGTTCGGTATAAATGTGAAGACATCAGTGGAGAAAATTACTTTGTCAATGATAAAAGAGAGGATGTATAAGAAGCTTGGATTGGATGAAACAAAGGAAAATCTGGAACTGAGCTACATTCCAATGGTGATAGGATGTGAGATACGTTCCAATATTATTGATGATGAGGATCTTTATATTTACCTAACATGCATGGATAAAGAGAAGCGAAGGAGTCTTTTGTTTGTAGAGACTAGTGGGAGATCGGGACCGGTAGATAAACTCTCGATTGTGGAAAAAAGTTTTGTTGGTATGAACTACGAAGAGTTGCAGCCATTGGAGGATGAAATTGGACCTAATGCCATAACGTTGTACGTTGAAGGGAAGCAGGGAAATAACGAGGCTTCAGAGGGTGAGAAAGACGATGCTACAACACAAGATGACTGTATGGAGACGGATACTGGTATGGAGACTGATACTGGAATTGAGAGTGATACCGGAATTGAGAGTGATACCGGAATGGAGACTGATACTGCTGCGGAGACTGCAGAGACTGGTGCCGCTGCCGAGACTGCGGAAACTGGTGCCGCTGCCGAGACTGCGGAGACTGGTAGCGCTGCGGAGACTGGTATGACTGTTCCAATTACGGAGACGGATACAGTTGTTCCAACTGCTGAAAATTTTGTTGAACAGCAACCTGCTGTAAAATCGACAAAATATATAAAGGAGTGGGGTGATGGGTTGAGTCTGAGTAAGCATGACGAATTTCCAAGTAAGAAGGCAGTTCAGGAGGTGGTTGATAGAGCTGCATTTGCTGAATGCTATCATTATATCTCTCCTAAGTCTGACCGTAGACGATTGGTGGTAAAATGTTCGCAGCAGCCTAACTGCAAATGGGGATTACGAGCTGCGAAGATTAGTGGGACTGAAATTTTCTCGATTAGAAGCTACACGAAGATGCATACATGCTTACGGAGTAACCAGAGTAACAGCAACGATAAGAGACGAGGGTCTGCAGAACTAGTGGCAGCATGGTTGACTGAGCAGTATCCAGGAGGCATGGAAACTCCATCTCCAAAAGTGATAAAAGAGCTCGTTCAGTTCCATTTTGGTGTTATGGTATCATATTCGACAGCGTTGCGCGCGAAGAATCTGGCAGCCTGTGAACGACGTGGTACTCCGGAAGATAGCTACAAGATGATGAATTGTTATTTGTACATGGTAGAGCAAGTAAATCCGGGAACAAAAACCAGTTTGAAACTGGATGGGGCAGGTAAATTCAAGTATCTCTTCATAGCCCTAGGAGCTTGCATTGAAGGGTTCGTAGCAATGAGGAAAGTTATAATCGTTGATGCGACATGGCTGAAGAACGGATATGGGGGTGTTCTTGTTTTCGCAAAAGCTCAAGATCCTAATCATCACCATTATCCACTTGCGTTTGCAGTGCTAGAGAATCATGATAGCTGGAGTTGGTTTTTCGAGAACCTAAAAAGTTGTATACCAGATTCTTCGGAACTGGTTTTCATGACTGACAGAAATCAAAGCCTGATCTTCTCTATTCGAAACGTGTATCCACATGCGCACCATGGTCATTGTCTATGGCATTTGAAGGAAAATGTGAAAGGTCATGCTTGCAACGTCAACAGAGATGTAGTCGGGCATAGATTTATGGAGCTGGGGAGATATTACACGATGGCTGACTTCAACGCTGCTTACGAGTTATTTAAGACAAGATATCCTTCGGCTTGGCAGTATGTGGAGGAGCACACCGAGAAAGATAAATGGGCTAGAGTTTTTTTTCCACGTGACAGGTACAACTTGGACACAAGCAATAGCGTGGAGTCAATGAACAATGTGTTTAGAGAAGCACGGAGATGGGCCTTAATACCAATGCTCGATTGTATCATCTGGACATTCTCTGATTGGTTTAATCAACATCGGAAGGATTCTGCTTCTGGGTCCGTCGAAACCAAACTTGTTCCTCTTGTTGAAAACTACTTGCACGATCAATGGAGTGTTGCACGAATGCTGCCTGTGCGGGAGCTTAATAGTTACGACCTTCAATACGAAATCACCGGCAGTGATGGCCATATGTATTTGGCGAGCTTGGTTACAAAATCATGTTCTTGTAAAGTGTGGGATTATGAGAAGTTTCTCTGCTTACACGGGCTAGCTGCTTACATATATTACACAAAGGATCTTGATGGCGGGGGTGGCAGGCGCAGTGATATCCACATTGAATATCATAAGCTCTGCTCTCCATACTACTGGGCGGAACTTTGGGCATTAGCATATACAAGGACGCTTTATGTTGTGCCGGACAGATCTTCATGGAATGTACCTGGTCATATCAAACAACTTGAGATCATACCTCCCGATAGAATCACGCGGAAGGGAAGGAAAAGAGTTAAAAGACATCCATCTTGCGGCGAACGGCGTAAAAGGACACATAATAAAAGGCGGCCAAGGCAAAACTATTGTTTTAATTGGTTATTATTTGGAATGACAGTGCGGCGCCAGCCTGATAGTTTGTTATTTGCATGGTTTCAGTTGTGATGAATTGTTAAACTCTGTAAAACTACATTATCTGCTTGGTAATACTCTATTTTGTTTTAAGATGCAGTTAGTGTTATTTATATCAAAAGTAGTCTACCATCTTAATTCCTCAACTCTAGCATATATTTAGAATTCCCTGTTATTCAAAGACAGAGCTTTCCAAAAACAAAAAAGATTTTTTGTAAAACTCGAAACATATCCACAACCAACCTTGAGATTATACTCACACTTCATGAGAGAGCTCTTGTTGGAGCATCTAAATTTTTAAAATTAACTACAACCGTAATATTAAAACATAATATAAAGTGGTTAACATAAAAAGGTAATTAAGTCGCAAGTAAAACTGGAAAAAAAAATTTGAAAGGGTTAGTAACACTCAATTTGGTAGAAATCACCAAAAATATAACTAAGAATAATTTTCGTAACACTAGCATATTACGTATAACTAACAACGATTTTTTTGGGGGGGGGGGAAATGAAAATTTCGTTTGGCGCTAAAAATATTTCACCCAAAATTTTCAAGGATCGAAAGAGTAGTCTCATTTCACCCAAAAATTTACATCTCTCCATCTCTCTCTCTTCCTTCAGTTCTCTAATTTCTTTCTCAACCCATTACATCCCGAAATTTCCCAACTTTCTCTAATTTCTCTGAATTTCTTTCCATTTCTTTCACGGATTCTTGTTCGAAGCAATTTTCTTGGTTTAAGACTTATCTCGACTTTCTATCTCGACTGCTTGTTTCAAGCAGTGTTCTTGTTCAACAGTTCTTCTTTAAGACTTATCTCGAAACAGCAGTCTTTCAAGCAGTGTTCTTGTTCAACAAAGATTTGATCCTAAAGATAAGTTAAAGTTCATAATCGTCATCCTTTCCACATAAACCGAAATTAAAAAAGTACATAATCCGAAATTAAAAAAATACATAATCCGAAATTTAAAAAGTACATAAACAAGATGTCTTAAAGGACATCACCCGATGAAACAACAAAATAAATAGATTAATCCGACATAGATATCAAGTTCAGTCCTTCTTAAATCCCTTCTTCCCCTTCTTCTTTCCCTGGTTTGATACCATCTTTGACTTCCTCTCTGATACCCTTTTCTCACCCATGTTCTCAACCATGCTCAACCTCTCCACAATGGCCTCCTGTCTATCCAACACGGACTGCATCTGATTTCCAATAGTTTCCACTTTCTTGACCAAGTCCTCCAACATCTTCTTCTGTTCTACCACTTCTTCCACTGGCCTAATGTCTCCAAGGTCTGGTTGTGCTTCGGTTGCTTTCCGAGCTTCCATGTCTTCATCATACATGTCTTCGAAAAAGACTGTAAATCCTTCACTCAGACGCTTAGACCAGCTGTCCGCAGCAATATCACCGGTATCAGGATTGTCATCCTCTTCCCATAGATTATCCAAAAGAGCCACTTCTTCATCTCTTAGCGTAGGAATGATGCTGTATATTTCCTGTGGCTGATAACAAAGATTCACAGCAAAATCATGATTGTTTTCAAAGTCTTATCTAGAGTTCCTAGTTCTACTTAATTTCAAAGTTTTATCTCGATTTCCTAGTTCTATCTACTTAATCTCACAGTTTTATCTAAAGTTCCTAGTTTTACCCACACGTACCTTTATCTTATCGAGTTCTTGATTAACACTTGCAAGAGGAAACCCTTTCATTTCTGTTCTTTTGAACTTTGACTGGCACATCCTCGGACATTTTGGATCATCTCCTTCAACCGGTTCTGTAAACCTCAAACCCAGCTGAGGTATTGCCTCGAAAGCAAGACGCTACAAAAGCAACAATTTTTTACAAGTCAGAAAACAATACTGTGTGAAATTGATAAATGATTATTTTCTAATCAAGAACAACTGACCTCTAGAGGAATACAGAAACCCGGAAGTGGCCATAGCGTCTTCTCTTTCACCAATCCTCCAAAATGATCCATTGTGTGAGAGATCTCATACACGATGTAATCAACTGAATATCTCCCCTATGGAAAGGTCTTGCAGTAGTCAAGATTACCCGCAGCTCTTTGGAAAAAATCCAAGACATCATTGGCCCCCTGACCGACTTTTGTTTGTGCACAGACCTCACTTCCTAAAAAGAACAGAACCATCATCTTCAGCCTGTCTCTGTGGCTTCCCATTGCCAACAGCTTCGCTTTCACATCCTCCAACCTTATTGTTTCGCCTTTCTTGAAATGACGCCTCACAAACTTCTTATCACCAAAATCATTGTATCCGAGAGGATAGTTGCCGCAGTTTAGGCCTGATATCAAAGCGTGTTCCCTAAGTCCATAACGGATGGGAACACCATTCACCACGAACCACACTTCTCTCTTCTTCTGAACAACGGCAGTATGCAGTAGCAACATCCACATTCCCTGAACCTTGTGGTTTGAAGTCTTCTTCCTCTTCTTATTCCTATTGAACTCTTCTTGTGCTTTTTGATCGATTTTATTGTGGAATAGGTGACAGAATTGTGGATGCTCCATAAACCACCTCCTCTCCGAATCACTTGCCTCCGGGGTCAACGACAAAAACGTCTCAATAACGTCTGCTATCATACACCTTGTCCCTAGCTTTATCTGTTTCTTGTACTCCGAATGATAGAAGAACATATCAGTTGGCTTGATTTCCATTGTTTCCCAGGTTGACTCTGGTACCTGCAAGAAACGTGTAGTTATAAGTCAGTGATTCAATATTGTTTTACCAAGTTATTCAAGTATTACTCGTCTGTATTGTATAACTAAATAATACTAGCAATATCCATAACTACTACTATTCATTTTTCGAGTCTAAGTATTACTAGTTTTATCATACACTTATACTCAAAACTTATCAGTATTGTTTTTATCAACTTATAAATGTATTCCTTATTTAACTAAGTATTACTAGTAATATCCATAACTCCTAGTATTCCTTTTTCGAGTCTAAGTATTACTAGTTTTACAATTCGTAATTTCTGAATTCTTACCTCATCCACCGACTAATTCTCTTGGACAGTTGTTGTTTCCTCCTCCACAACTCGTTCAACCTCGTCACCGCGTTCATCCTTGTTCCCATCCTCATCCTCCTCTTGGACCGTTCCCTCCTTCCTCTCTTGGACCGTTCCCTCCTCTTGGACCGTTTCCTCCTCTTGGACCGTTCCCTCCTTCCCCTCTTGGACTGTTCCCTCCTCTTGGACCGTTCCCTCCTCTTCGGTAACAACTTTCTCATTACTTGCATGCTCCTCTTCCTCCTCTTCATCCTCTTCCTCGCCGTCTTGATCGCCGTTTTGATCGTCGTCCTTCTCCTCGTCGTTCTCGTCGTCGTTCTCGTCCTCGTCGTTCTCGTCGTCGTCGTCCTTCTCGTCCTCGTTCTCGTCGGCCTTTCCCTTCTCGTCGTCGTCCTTCTCGTCCTCCTCGTCGGTGTCCTTCTCGTCCTCGTTCTCGTCGTCGTTCTCACCGTCCTTCTCGTCGTCCTCTCTGTCGTCCTCGCCGTCTGCTTCTCCATCTTCGATGGATTGATCGCCGTTTTCCGAATCCTCGTTCTCCGTATCATCAACCTTTTCTTCAACAGACAGTGGAGTCGGAGCACATTTATCCCCTTCACACCCAACAGACGCCGCAGCTTCCACGAGGACGTTCATCGGCCCGGCCGTCGAAGATGGTTCCGTCGAAGATGCATCAGTCGTCTTGGTCTTCTTCGCCACTTTTGTTTTCCTCTTCCCCTCCGCTTCTTTCGTCGGATTCAGTTTCCTCTTATTACCTAATCTTGTTTCAACCATCTTCGATTACGGAGAAATTGAAATTTCGAATTCTAGGGTTCGAGAGGAGAGAGAGAAAGGAAATGAGAAAGTGTTGGAAATGAGAGGGAATGAGAGCAAACGGTTTATGGAACCAACCCGATTCCCTCAAAATCGAATGACAAATTGGTTTTTTTTTGGTTTCGTAATGATTTCTGGTTCTGGTTAAGTTGTGGATGAACCAATTAGATTAAGATCAGATTGAATCCGGTATAACCAGGTAAAACTCGTAAATATGTAAACTTGCCTACGGTTTTGTGGTCTTTTACATGTTTTTTTACTTAGATATATTTTTCTTTTTCCCGTGTCTTATAACGAGCCCATAAGAGATTTGCCCATGACATATAGGGGCATTGGAGCCATTGTTCCATAAAACACTCACTGTTCATAGACATAGTACACACAACCATATTGAGTATTGACAACATTGTGTTTGACGTGTCCTTTCCAGGTGGTCCTCCCTACCATTGTTGTTTATCACTCTTATGAAATTTCACTGCCTATGAAACATGATTATTTCCCCGATAATAGTAGCGACCTATAGAGTATGGAAATTGGAATTCACCGTTTTTAATGCATTTGTGTGTTTATAACATGATTTACTCTTGATTTAGTTTGAGTTAGGAGCATAAATAAAAAATGTTACCAATCATGATTTAGTTATAACTTTTTGATTTTGTGTTTAAGTTATAATGTGGTAAAGTTGAGTTATATTTTTGAGTTGTCATCTTTGTAAAATCACTAAATCAAATCCTAACCAACATCAAGGAAAAAATGGTGTATTAGGACTTGAGTTAGTGTTTGATGTTTCTGTTATTCCACGTTTTTTTTAAAAAAAAAAAACATTGAACAATTTTTATCAACTTTTCCATGGTATTTGTATTAAATTTTGGTTAATTAATAACTGTTTATTTGTTAGTCTCTTTATAAGCATTCTTAAATCCATTCAAATTATTCAACAGAATTATTTTATAATTTAAATTATTAATTATGTTTGTATATATGTTTATATGACATTTTTGCTAATACATATATAATATATATGTTTATGTATCTTTCATTAGTTTTAATTTAATGGAGTTTAATTTTCTCTAATCTATTTTCTTTTTAAAACTGTGATATAGGCAATCATTTTATATTACTAATTTTTATTTATTAAATAATAATATCTACTAAATTTTATATAAGGTTACCAATCAATTATATTATTAGTAACTATAATTTTAGAAAATGTATATTGCAACTTATTTTTGTCAAAATTTTATTTTATACATATTTAAAACAAAAAAATAGTTTTATTATTATTTATCTTAAACGGTATAATGTTTTTTTGTTTTATAAATAATTCATTATTTCTAAGTTTATAGTTTAAGTATTTATAAAAATTGTACTGCAACTTATACATCAAAAAAGTTACCAGTCATTAGTTTTAACAATATCTTAACTCATATTTTTACTGCAAACATACCACACAAACTTAAAGTTTTTACCACGTAATTTTTACTGCAAATTACATCGAATTACAATGCATACTGCAAATCAACCTTAAAACTACATGTCACCAGTCGGATAGTAAAAGGAAAGTAATCTTTGATCAAAAAAAAAGAAAAAAAAAGAAAGTAATCTTGTTTATAACTTATCTATCAAAAAATACAGCACAAAAGCAAACGAAAAGGTAATGTTTATATTTGGTGTTAGTAATATTTTCAAATTTATTGGATTTCTTTGATTAAATTGGAAATATTTCAAACTTATGGAAAGATCCAAATTAATTTTCAAGTGAAAAAATTAATTCTCAAGTAAAGGTGTATCTCCAATATATCTCATATATACATCATCTCTCAATATTCAAATAAAATCTAAAACAAAATTTCATATTTATGTGCCGATGAAGTGAAGTGTATTAAGGTGCCTTTAAACCCAGATTGCTTACCTATCTAAAAACCGGCACTGTAGAACCTATAGAGAAGAAACAACATCCGTTCATTGAATCAGTTGATCATGTGATAAATGAGAAAAAAAATATTCAAAAACTAGAAAGAAGTTGGTCATTCATGCGAAACGTGGTAGTTTGGGTAAAGTTAGATGAATTTTCAACCTTAAACTAACTGGTGATAAGTAGAGTGACTCACTTTTCTTAGAAAAATACTTGGGTTCACCTTTTAGGGTGAACCTAGATTTATTATCTTTGAAAAAGAAAACCAAATAATAATGATTTTATGAAATAATATTATGTTTTAAGTAAACAAAAAATAGTAGTAATGACCAAAAAAATATTACTTTTAATATTGATAAATCTGTCAGCAAATATTAAACCATAAACCATAAATTCTAAATAGTAAACCCTAAACCCTAAATTCTAAATACTAAACCTTAAATCCTAAATTCTAAATACTAAATCCTAAACCCTCGGGTAAATCATGAACCCTTGGGCAAATCATAAACTTTTAATCCTAAACCATAAACTAAACCCTTAATCATAAACTCTAAACCTTTAATCTTGAACCCTAATACTAAACTCCAAATCCTAAATTTCAAAATAGTTTATGGTTTATGATTAAGAGTTTAAAATTTGTCCACAGATTTAGGGTTTTGGATTTAGTGTTTAAAATTTATGGTTTAGAGTTTACTATTATAGTTTAGAATTAAGGGCTTTCTTTATGGTTTATGATTAAAGGTTTAGGGTTTAGGATTTGCCAAAGGGTTCATGATTTACCCAAGGATTTAGGATAGTATTTAAAATTTATGGTTTAGGGTTTAGTATTTGGTGATGGATTTATCAATATTAAAAATAATATTTTTTGGTAAGTAGTACTAATTTTCTTTATTTAAAAACATAATATTATTTCACAAAACTCTTAAGTTTCCATTTTTAAAATATACTAAATCTAAAATGGTTGAATTCTATTGGTTGGTGAACCCAAGTATTTCTCTTTATCTTATATATTACTATGAATTCTTTCTAACTATCGAGGTGAGACATTTTATGTCTAATACAAACCCTTGATAGAATGGTCTTTGAGCGTCAGTTTCAGAAGGTTAGGGCAAGGCTCGATAGCCAATTTTGGCCTACATCGATGTGGATTGGGTTAGAGTGTGCGGATCAGGCTCTGATCTCATGTAAAGCTAGATGAACTTCCAACTTAAAAACCAATTGGTGATAAGTGAAGTGGCTCATCTATATTTATATTATTAAGGAACTCTTCCAACTACCGATGTGAAATACACTGTATCTAATAGCTTGCATAAAATTTAAACAGTCTCATTGGAGAAATTTAATGGATATCTTCAATAGTTTTCGATAGTATTTTTTTGTCTGTAAATTTTCCATAGTAAATTTAAAATGATGCTCTCACGCTCCAATCCACCCAGCATTTTCCTTTTGAATCATCTTGAGACAACACAAGGATGTAAAGGACTTGGTGTGTTGCTTCTTTTAATTTCTTAAGTCTTTGGCTCTCATACTAGGCTTTATATTGCGAACATCATTAAAATTTAGAATCAAACATAATACTGTTATCTTTATTATTAAAATTGAAATACCTTTTGAAGCTAAACCTTACTTCACTTTAAAAATTACAATTTATGC